>JAMXBB010000011.1:71763616-71915590 GCA_024138015.1 Lumnitzera littorea | reverse complement strand
AAATTTAAAAAAAAAAAATCTGTTGTAAAATTAATGTTCTAATGTATTATTTCAATGTTGTAAGAAATGTTGTTACACTTGTTTAGAAGTTTGACCTGAATATATAAAAGAGTTAAAGATCAAGGGTTCAATTGGGGATCAAATTGGAGTCAATAAAATTTAAGCCATATTATTCAATTTAAAAAATAAGGACAAGGAATTACATTGAATTATAAGTTTAGATAAATTAAATGTAAATATTTGCTCCAATTAAAATATAAAATTAAATTAAATATATGTTATTACTTATATTTACAAGTTAATATTAAAATATAAAATTAAATTTAATATACATTAGTACTTATATTTACAAATTGATATGGAGACCAAATAATATATATGAGTTTATAAGAAAAAGAATAATTAAAATCCATATATTTTAATGTTGTTGAAAGTAAATAGTTACAGAATAAAATATATTTTTTTGACCACTAAGGGAGTCTAGAGTATACGATATCACAAGCTGCATACATTCTTGTATAGCTTTTGAGAGAGCAACTACTTTTATAAGTTAATATATTTTAATAATTTATAAAAATATAAGTATATTTATAATTTAATACTGTTAAAAGTTATGATGAATATATTTATATTATATATAAAGCGATAAGTGTATTATAAATATTAGATAGATTATATTATTTTTTAAAGTTTCTTCTGAAGTAATGAAAGGTCAAAATAAGTATTGTCCATCATAAGTCTAGTCTCACATTGATTATATTAGCAAAAATTTTTTGAGATGCTACCTGTCAAAAGAAGTTTTTTCACCTAATTCACTAACAATAGATATACAGTAATAATTGTGTATTGTTAAAAGTGCAAATTATTAACCTTATGCTTAGACACTTAGTAATTAATAGAGTAAAATAGTAAAAAATTTAAATTCTTACGATGTATAAGTAGTTTTTTTTTTTCAAATTAAATATAAAGTTTATAGAATGTATTTTTTTCCTAATTAAAAACGAAAATTAAAAAAAAAAAGCCAATTCATGGGTTGAGGAATTAGCCTGTTGAACCTGCCCCAGTTCTATGCCCACGCACTTGCCAACAGTGCTGCTCTTGTTTGCTATCATTAATTGCACCTAGTTAATATATAAACTTAGACTACACTGATGCCTCAATTGATTTTTTAGCTAAGGTAATTGGCCTAAGTCCATCTTGAAAAATAAACTTTTTCCTTTTATTATTTATTGAATCTAGTAAGTATAAGTGAAGAATATTTTTCAAAAATAATCTAATTTAACTGAATTACAAGCTGATTCCTTCTATTATTTAGTTTTACTCAAAACTTTCATTCCTTAAAAAATGAATTATTTAAGTTTGACTGAAACACTATTTGAGGTCACAATCAATATAAATTGGATATTTTCGTAATATTTTAAAATCAGCAAGCCAAACCTAGCTTAGAAAAGATTATTTTGCAATAAATGCCAATTTTTGCTAGAAATTCTATATTCAATTAAATCTTATTTGCCTATTTTGATTGCAGAAGCCATTTTTGACCTTAAAAACTTGTTTTCTCCCCAAATTGAGCTATTTTGCACAACTGCACAACAAAACTTTTCTCTGTTTTAATTTTAATTTGTTTTCCATTTTTAATTCTTTTTTGCATCTTCTAATGTCTTTTTTTTTTCATTTATTCAAATTCTTTGGTTTTTTTTTTGCCATTTTCCTAAATTTAAGGCTTCTAACTACTCCTAAAGATGAAAATTGAGGAGGGAAAGAATGGGATGTCTATACATGGATCACTATAATCATAAGATTAACATGAACTTGCATAGGGGTTATTCTACTTGGCCAATCATATGCAGTAGGTCTATTGGTTGACCTTGAAGAACTTTCAAGTCAATAATACGTAGTGGGGTGTCACATATAGAGGCATAATAGGACTATTTAGATTGAAACATTCATATCCATAAGAATCTATTGGCTTTGGCTTAGATAACCTTAATAATTTGTAAAAAAATAAAATAGGCCCATCCTCTTTATAAAATAAGCATCCCTTTTAAAGCCTACTAGGGCTAAAAGATGCTCAAATAAATTGAGGAAACCTTTCCAACTCCTACATTTCATGTAAGACAATTGAATATGTTTAAGGCTTTTGAGCGTAGTAAGCTAGATTTTCCTAAGATGTTCTTAGATTGGATTTGGTTTCTTTGACTCAAATACTAGTCCAAGAAATAGTGGTTCAACGTAAAATTGGGTTAAAAGTTCAGGACCAAAATAGTCCTCTATAAACATCAATAAGAGTAAAGAGTGAATCAAGTTCTCAATATAGAGTAATGTAAGGACTCAATTCCTTAATGATGATAACGTCTATGTCTAAAGCTTTATCAAACCTAATAGTTTCTCTATCACTTCCTTGATTTATACTTGTTCTAAGGCCCACTCACATAGGATATATTGCTTGGAAAAAATTAAGGAAAATTAGGTAACACTCTGCCTCTTGATGCTTTTACTTAACTTGTATCAAGGCTTTAACACATGGAAGATGAGTGGTTATGCTATTACTATGTTGAGGATTAGGCTTACTTATAATTAAGCATTTAGTTAGACTCCACAAAATATCACTATTACTTTCTTAAAAATTGGAAACATACAATAGAACTTTCAACCCAAAGAGTCATAGCGCACTAGATATTTATAGTACACTGT
This sequence comes from Lumnitzera littorea, assembly GCA_024138015.1. NCBI lineage: Eukaryota > Viridiplantae > Streptophyta > Magnoliopsida > Myrtales > Combretaceae > Lumnitzera > Lumnitzera littorea. The sequence goes on along the minus strand of JAMXBB010000011.1, from coordinate 71,912,896 downwards.
TGCAAATTGAATTTATATTTTGTATTCATATACTTTAGTTTATATATTTCATGTAAGGTAACGTGATGACCTTCCATATATAACATTCAAAATCTTGACTCAAAAACTTGCACCACTTATGCTTGAAGTTTAACCTAACATCAAGATCCTAGCATCTTGTGTCTTCAATGTTTAAGGTTAGACAATTAGCCTCTCAATTCATATGAGAACTAAGCAAAACTAAAACAACAAAAATAAGGGTTAATATCAATTTTTACAAATATATAACCAATAGCAAATATAAATTCAACACTTATGAATTAAATATATGCATGCTAATATACATGACATGCATTGGTACTAACATCTTAAGTAAGTTGCACTAATCTGCTTAATTGAGATATAACCAGAATTAAACAAGAAAAATAGCAAGTGATACTAGTTACTCAATTTGAGATAAAACGAAGAACCAAGAGTGTAATCATTATGATATAAAATCGAGTTATTCACAAAATAAATTTTTCGTTTGGCGAGAATCAGGTTTTTAAAAGATATGAATATGGTAATACATGCTATTGAGCAATCATTCAAAGAAACCAAGTAATAATACGACATTAGCCAAGCAATCATTCATATTGTTAAACACACTCAACAAGTCTCCCATTGAGGTTTCACTTTAGTAAGGTCTTATGAGCATAGAACATCTAAGAATCCTTTAGCAACACATGAATACACAAACCTCAATAGATAGCTAACCATTCATACAACAGTATTCAATAAGTTACGAATATTAACAAATCAATTACCAACAAAATGGAAAACCAAAGTACTCATCTAGGCCAAGGCTATCCTACTACTCAAGGTCTTCTTCTTCATACTAAATATATTATAGAATATATTGCTCTACTGATATCCATCCAAGATACAACCATTTAAAGACATTACTAAACTAACTGGATTTATGTATTTACTAAGTGCCCTTTTCAAATACCATTTCAATTTGAAATTATCATAACTACATATTTAGTTTGAGTTATGCAATGCCTCAAACCTAAGCATCGTAACTTGCCACGCGTCTTTAGCCATCTAATGACACATCAAGCACTAATTATACTCTAAAATCTCTAAAAAAATATTTATCTTCGAATAAATCTAATAAAAATCCTTTAATTAAATTCAAAATATCCACTTTTGAACCTTCTCAAGTTGGGAATAAATACCACTAATTATCAATCTAACAATTTTAATTAAAATTATCATCAATCTCGTAAACTAACTACGGCTCTAATAATTTATTTCCAATTTGAACGTATTTCCTATCTTATTTTTCATTTTCACAATCGTATAACTCATCTTTGCTCCCCATCGTGGTCATCTTAGTAGGCATCTTTAAGACCACCACACTTTATGATTTCAACTTAAGTACCTACATCTGCAAAAATGAGAAATGAGCTAATGCTCTAATGCTCAATACATGAGTACTACAACCATATGCACATTCTAAGCAATTACACAAACCACATACGTTAATATGCAACATATATTACAACAATCAATTTAATAATTCATAAATTTAATTCCACAAGCAAAAAGGAAACACTCATGATTCTGGTCTCAAACTCTTAAATGGGAATGCCATCCATGGCCCCAAACAAAACTACAAGCACAGGTTTGTCTCTTAGGGCTCTGGTACCACTCTAATATCATGCTCTCTACCAATAAGAATTCACCATCACATGCTCCCCACACCTTCTTAGTCTTCATCAATTTTAGTGAATGGGTTTCACCATCTCACTATCCTCATACCTTCATAAACACTCATATCTCTTGGTAGGGGTTTACCATCTTATGGTTCTTACACCTTCCAAAACTATTACAAGTTGACCACCTTGGTCATATAATCCTAAATCTACCCTTAATCATTTCTAAGGGCAACTCACTACAGATAACACTATTCAAGGATCATAGGGTACCCTTCAAGAATTCATTATTAGATTGAGTTACACACAAGCAACATACACAATATTAAAAGCCAAACATTTATTAAGTTCATTTTTATTTCTAATCCTAACAAGCACAATGAACACACATTAAACACGTACTTGGCTCTTGAGTAAATGATACGGCTAAATCAAATAATCTCGTAACCTATCTCAACCTTAATGCTTGAAGTATAACACAAAATATAGCATATTTAATAATCTGTTTTCATGTCGCAGTTGATTATCCTATGTTCAACTAATCCTTCCTCTAACTTACTTATAATGACATAAATTAAGGTTTATTTTCTTGTCAATCATTCTATTATCCTATTCTTCATTGTCCATTCTCTAACTTATTCCTAAAGGTCTAGATGGCTTAGCTTAGAAGCCTTTAATTGACCTTTTTATGTATTTGAATAACTTAGAATTATTACTTTATCAATTTAGTAATTGCTAAGGAAAGGGAAAAAGAGAAAGGAATTTAATTAATTAAAAGAAAAGAATAACATAGTATCGGGAGGAAAAACATACTGTATAACCCACATACACACCATATACAATATATACATGGTATATACTTAAGATACACTATACGCTGTATACTCTACTTTTCCACTTCGATTCTAATTCCTTTACTTTTTTTTTTCAACACTACTTTAAACTCCCAAATCAGCATTGATCTTCACCCCTTTTAAGCATCCAAAAACTCTCTCAAGATAATCTAAACACTATTGTAAAGATACTTAGATGTGTCTGTCAACAAAAATCCAAAATAAAACTAAACAAGGTTGGTTCAAAGTTAAATATACCTTAATCGATTGCTTGATTGATTTAAAATCCATGACAAGTAACAACAATTTTTATGCTTCACTTCTCACAAAAACCTTTAAATAAAAACTTTAGTTATTAGATGTAACACAACATCTTAATTCTAAGAAAGTAGCACCTACCTTTACTATTCTTAGGATTCGCTGGTTAAGAGACCTAAATGTTCTCCAATATCAAATATCTTCAAAACTCTAAATAACCTTCAAAGAAAAATCCCTCTACGTTAGATTTATAGAACCTTATAATCTTTATGAGTGAAAATTGATTTACTCTCAAAAAGTTTTCCTTTCGTGTCTTTTCTACCAACTTCTCTCTATTAGAGAGGTCATGTTAGACTTTGCAAAGTTAAGGAAATAATTAGTAGTGTAAAAGGTGGGTATTTATAGCTAAGGTTTCTTAGACTTTTTAGGTTTCCAAAATATTACCTCACCCTTTTTAACTATTTATTTAAATACCATCATTTAATATTCTATTCTCTTTTAATGAAAATTATAGATTTTACAAATTATGTTTGACAATCGATTAGTCACCATGATTTTCCTATAAACTAGATACAGTCAATCTAAAATTTTCATCAAAACATTAATTTAAATCATGAATTCATTACAATTATTACTAAATTAACGTTAAAATTATTAATTAAGCGATCATAGCTAAATACTAGTTATTTACTTAAAAATTAACATACAAACTTGAACAATTCTATGAAAATTACATACTTTACAAATTTCAATACCAAATTAGTTGATTACCTGTATTCTTTAGATTACATTCTTAGTCCCTAATTTAATGTAATTACATAAATAACCATATTTTCATGCGAAATCATAATTAAATGTTTCTTATAACATAATAAGGCTCCAAAAGTCATTATACATTAGATTAATCATTATAATTAAACAAAAACTGTTCATCTTATTAGTTTCTTAAAACTACTGGTCTATTAAAAATATTATAATAATTATTCAACATATATATTTTTATGAAATTTTTTTTCATATTTGTAGAACATAGTTAAAAAGAGTCTATGGTAAAAATTTAAACTTGAAACAACATCATTTTATCTTCCAAAAATCACTTTTAATTTATGGCACATTATGAATAAACTACTAAAATTTTTAATACTTTTGAAAATACAAAGTTACTACAAGAAACTAGTGGTAAAATAATGCTTACCTTAATTTTTTTCTCTTATATTTCTCTATTTAATATTTTTATAAATGAAGAAGCTCTACGGAGAAAATAGAGGTGGCTGTTCTTAAGAGCTTTAATGCTCTTCTACCATTGAGAAGTTGTTAGTGAGACTTCCCTGGCGTTTTTCCTTTAGATCCTCATGATCTCACACTTTTAGTTCTTAGTTTGCCCTATGATTTAGTTTGACTTAGGTATAGTAAGTCGGGATGTAAGGGGCAGACTTTTGCAAGTGATAGTAATAAATATGAAGGGCTTAGACAGTTTATCTACAAAAGCTTCAGTAGTTTCATAAAGAAGAGTTTGGTTTAATACGGTGATCATTCAAAGATTGTATATGATGCCATTACAAGTAGGCAAGCCAATAATTGAAGGATTATAGCATGTTTACTTGATTGAATGGAATAGAAGGGAAATGTGATTGTAATTTCTGACTAATAGAATAAAGGTGTAATGAGCTGAGATTACATATTACAGTATTTAATTGTATGTAATAGAATTCTAATTTCATTTTTCACTTAGAAAATCAAAATGGGGAATAAATGAGGAATACAAATTGATATGTCAAAAATGACCCTATTCTTTTAAAAATCAAAACGAAATAACATACTATATAGTAGAGACCATCGCATCATCTTATCCCCAGAAATATTTCAAACCCTTCCATAACCCCCTTCGTCCAAACCCTAATCCCTGAGAAATGATCAACGCCCTATAGCATACAAGAAGTGAAGTCAGATCACTCCATTGGCCACACTTGTCACCCAGATACGGAAATTTGAATCCCTTCCTAATTGAAGCTACTGTTGATGCAAGATGGTAGGGGAAATCCTGGTGGAAGTACGGTAACGTCCTAATTGTAGCACTTTACAGCTTTACTAATCTCTTGCGATTGTACTTGTTCTTCATATAATTGTTGCAATGCTTCATTTTCAGCCATTTATCTTTCATATTATAGTTTGAAAGATTTTATTCTCACATGCCAATTTTGTTTGAAATCGCAAATGTCGTTAGTTTGCAGAAGGATGGAAGGAACCTTTCCTCTGCTTAGATGCACCAAAATTTTAGAATAACCTGAATTTTTTTTTGCATATGATACTCCATACCAATAGATTTATAGGATCAATTAAATCCTTTCCATGATTATTCCATGTTGGATCCCCAAAGAGAAAAGGAAAGAGAAGGATTATCCTGTTGCGAGGAAAAAAAAAAATTAAGAAAATTTGGGTAAAGTTTTATTTTCATGGCATTAGAGGGTGGTGCAACATATGCTTACTATTAAGATTGTCGTTCATGCACATTCATTATAAATTTGCCTGTTGTTGTTTTGTTTTATGTCATGCATTCGCTAGTCCTTGTATTTAATCTAATTCCATTGTTCCTTCTAGAGTTACCAATTTCAAGTAATTTCACCATGAAACCGCATTATGGAATAAAACATAGTTGTGATGTCTTCGTAGCATTTAGTCCCCTATATAAGATGGATGTGATGTAAGACTGTCTGTTGGGTCAACTTACTTACTTGCCGACCAACATAATTGTGATAATTTCTTTTTCTATGTAGTCCCATATCATGTCTAGTGCCTCGGGATCAACTTCTTCTATCGACTCAGAATGGAAGAGGATGGAATGCTGGTATGGGAAATAGGCTATGATAGTGCAATGTTGGAAGCCAGAATCATTTGGGAGAAGATTTCTTGGATGCCTTGAGAATTGGGTAAGAACTACATGCCACAACTTGCTCCATCGTATGATGTTTACCTATATGTTTTATAATGTTTCAATGAACCTAACCATTATAAACTTTATAGGTTGGAGATAGTTGTAACTTTTTTGAATGGATTGACCCTTGACATGTCATTTTGGACTTAAATTTAACAAAGAAGGTAGTCTAACGCTTTGAGCAAGTGGAACACTAATTGGAGTGCAAGCGAAGTGAACATAAGGAATTGTTGATGAAAGTTGAGCATGAATTACAATTAGCACAAGTGAGGGCAAAGGATTTTCAGTTGATGCGTGAGGAAATGAATTCACGAATCTAGAAAATGGGATTTCTTATGTGTATTGCATGGATTGTCATCGTTGCTATGTTGTTTTCCATGAATCTAGGATATGGAAAGGATGAGAACAAGGTTGCATATCCATGTCTTCCATGATGTTGTTGTCATCATATATGCTCCTTGTTCAATGTTTTTTTGTTCTATTGTTGTAGTACCTAAACTTTACCTTAGTGTATGTAATCATAAGGTTAGTTTTGAAAGTGCTCACTTTGGATTGTGTTTCTAGATTGTCATTTTAACACAAACTAATGGATAATGAGCTAGTAGTTGTTCATATCCATGAATGCTTCGCTTCTTGCTGAATTTACACATGTTGGCTTAAAGGGAAATGCATAAGTACTGATATGGGAAAATGTATAGATTTGATATATCCGTACGATTATGCTTTAAGTCTTTAAAGGGATGCATTTTGTAATTTGTTGGGAGTAACACTTGTGTGATTTGATTGCTTATAGGTTTTGCTGATCTCCAAAAGTAGTGGGATTTTAGGTTGATACATAAAATCATGTTGTATTGACTTAACCATGTAGGGACCAATATTATTCCTTTTGGCAAGGGATAAAAATCCAACTGATTGAAAACAAACTCGAGTTATTCCACCTTACAGGCCTTATCTCATGTGTCACTTGATCGGGAATGTGATAATATTGGTATTATGTGTTTTATGGTAGCAGTTGCTTGTCATGTAGGAATTGTGTGATATATAACTAGTGTCTTAAAAAAACAAAACGTTTATAATGGCTTTAATTGCTAGTTGTTGTCAGATTTCACATTATCATATCTTTTGTGCAATATGTTGCCTTATCTCAGTTTTCTTAGTATAGAGAAGTTGAATATACCATCCTTTTTCAATTTCATTTTGGGAACGTTTTTTGGTGTTTGCTTGAATTTGAACTTTGCGATATGAAATATTAGTATAGCAATCTCAAAACTCCATGATGGCTTGTAGCTTTTATTTTATATATAAATGGTAGATAAACATAATGGTATAGTTTTGCAGTCCATTGTGGCAGTTAATTACCAACAAGAGATTGTAGTAGAACATAATGTTTAATTTTAAGAAGAAGAAGAAGCCTTTTTTTTTTTTTCCTTTCATTTCCTTTCTCAATTGATGATTTCCTCTTTAGTTTATCACGACCATCAACTATTGATTGCCACCATCACCTCTTATTAATGGGAACTTGAGGTTCTTTTTTTGGGCTAAATATAAGCATTGTAAATTTTGGATTATGCTAAATACTAAAACAAGCCCAAAAAATGTTTTCCCTAAAACAAACATCCTCTCACTCTTCTAAGAATGCCGATTTGAGCTTTCCTTAATTGCCAATAACTTTTCTTCTCTATACAATGATGATTCTTGCTATGAACTTGTTTTCCTTAACTATATGTTCATGACTTTGTTGATTTGGTACTGTAATTTTCACATTGTGAGTTCAAATCCAAACACCCTTGCAATATATTCTTGCACATGACTCTTCCAATCATCTTCATTGGTTTCAAGTTTCGAGCTGTAGATAATAACAACAGCAAGATTTTGATTTTTACTTTCAACATCAAAGGCGAAGCGATGCTCAAGTCCTTGAACATGACCGCCCACATGCATAGTGACTATCTATATCTATAGTTGAAAAACTTCTATGTTGCCTATTGAATATGATCACAAAACCTAATACTACTATATGTAAGGTGTAGTATATCAAAACTAAGTGAAGATAGATAGGAATGTTGTAATATAGATTTGAAAATTTGCTAATTTCTTTATAGCTTGAATTGTTATATCTCACTTTGCTTGGATGTTTAAGAGTACAGCTGAGGTGTTTTTCGTTGATCCTAAATTATTATCCTCGCAAAACCATGATTTACCATCATTGTAGATAGACATTGTTGAAAGACATTATATAGCTATGCTTCTCTTATAAATTTATTACTAAGTTTAGTAGGTAGAATATTCGTTATATGGAATTCTTATCACCACTAATGTGACATAAATAATCTTTAATTCAATTGGATACTAAAATAATGGGGAAAAGAAAATAACAATATAAAATTTAAAAGAAATCCTAAAAATAGAGTTTTGGAAAAAATAATCTTAAGAATATTTACTTAAAATCACCTTTTGAAAAGGGGATTTTAACTACTACTATACTCTAAGAAAAAGTTAGCTTCAACTGTAAATCACCAATTCATGCACCCGTTCATGCTAAAGTGATGTAATGAGTCCTGGATTACTACTTACATATGATGAAATGATAATACATATTAACAAAACTTAGAAATAATGAGAAACACAATATAAGATAAATAGAAAAAATAAAAACCTTTTTTAGATCTACTGTAGACGCCTTTACAATATACGAATAATGAATTCCTATCATCTCTCTCTAGTAATTCCGAGAAAGGTACAGTACAACATTAAGAAAATGTACTAGAAAATGTGCAAATATGATGGGTACAACTTGGGTGAATAGATGTGTTTGTGGTTAAATGTCTAGAACAAAAGATTTGAGATGTCTAACAAATGAATTTGATGTTATATGTTATCTTGTGATGTGATGTTCCATGTTAGAAAATTGCAGGTGTATTTATATTCTTCTCATCAAAAGGTTTGAAATATACCATTTCAAGATGCCCCATGGGTTTTAAACCTGTTAAATGTATCGGTTCAAGTGAAAAATTTAAAAGGAACAGTAGTGTTTGCTCCCATCACACCTGTGATTTGGGGTATGATAGTCTCGGATTGGAATAGTCTCCTCCTATCATGGTCGTGATGTATGACATGAGCACTTCGTCAAATATTTATTTGTCTTTGGGCATGACAGGCACCGGACACTTAATTCCTCTTTTATCATGCCCATGATTGAATGCATGTTGATTTTCCTTTAGAAGTATTCATTTATCATAGCCGTAATTGCTCCAAATCACCTTGTTCTTGTATAATTTCATCCTATCTTCACTTTGTCTTGAATAAATATCATTTACTTGCTTTTGAATCATTTGAAATTGATATATTATACAATTAAGTATCAAAAACTTGAAAAATAAACACAATTATGACCACTTTATTGATAAATAAGCCTATAAAGTGTAGAGTAAATTATGCCTATCAAGTTCCTTTCATCTTCATGTTATAACTAAGTTTGCTTAAACGTACATTTTAGTCTAAAGAAAACTTGGTTGTCAGAAATTGGAAGTGTAAACTATGTTCTGCATTATTGCAGTTAGGCATATAAGAGTCTATCCTGTACTTGTTGAAAATAGGCTACTATTTAGTTAATGGCCCATAGAGTCTCTAACATTGTTTATGTAGATAAATATCCTTTTCTTTTGTTTGCTAGAAGGAGAAAGGAAATCCATCTTTGGGTTTGACAATTTTATATGCAGTTGCATAGAGACACATGATAAATCTATAACTTCAAGCCCTTCACTAATCATCACTTGAAAGAGTTCATTCTATTCCTCATTTTTTATTCTTATGTATGAATTAGTTTTGTTCATGTCGATTTATATACATTTTTTCCCATCTTTGTTCACTTTTTTGTTTCTTAGCTCTTACCAAAAATAGCAGTTACAATTTGCAATAATGAAATTGTTAGTTGCCATATTCCATGGTCCTTATCGTCCTTCATTCCCTACAAAACCCTATCATAATTAGTGTTTGAGGGCTCACTAGAAGTAAACCCTTCAATCTTTTAAGAACAGTGAATATGGGATGGCAATCAGCTTTTGCATCGTTCATAAAAACATAGCTTATTTGTACGTAGGTCTCTTTACTTCTTCCTTTTTCTTCTGTGGTTAAGTCATATTTATGAAAGCTTTATATAAGCTTGAATGAAATGCTGAGAATATATAGGAAATAAATGCTGGAAAAGCGGTAATCAATATTAAATGCTAATGATATTCTTGGGTGATGCATTTCTTATTTAGTAACCCTCTATAATAGAATTTCCCATAAATGCATCCTTGACACTACTCTATTACATTTTCATTCATTCAAATGGAGATTCCTTGTATGCATACTCAATTTTATTTTCAAAACAGAGGATGTGCCAAGAGCTTGTTGTTAATATAGAATTTTCTAGAATTGGATATCATAGGAAAATATTGTATGCAATTAAGAAATAAATCATTATACAATTTTATTAATTTGTATAAGGACAAATTCTTTGTAACTTGTCTGGAAGGAAATGGTACATCTACTAAGAAAATTTCTCGTTAGGAAAAAAAGGAGGAAATCAATAACTTATTAGCAATATCTTTTGTATAACTGAGAGAATTTATAGTGAGAAGAAAAGGGAAGAAAAAAAATTATCAGCATTATCCTAAAAACAAAGAAGTCACTTCAATTGAACAGAAAAGATCTTTTTCTTTAGTAAGCCTTTAAGTACCACATCACAAAGCCTTGGCATGGTGAATGAGTTGCAAGGCAAGAACTAACTTTCTAAGATTATAGAAAACTAAAGTGCAAGTATCGCTCTTTTCAGAACCACAATAAAAAATGTGAACGTAAGTCCTATAAAAAATCATTGTTCAATGTAAGGTTTTACAAAATGAAGATGGTTGGATGAGGCTAAAATTATTGGGACAATGTTGGTATTGCTTCATAAGTGTTGAGAAGAAAAGCCATGACATAAATGATGAAGAAATTCTATAGGTAAGAAGATCTAATTTAATAAAGAAATGGTAGTTAGTTACTTCTGAAAAGGTGGTTCTTTAAGCTTCCTTAAGCCATAAACTCATATTCAAGAAGCCTTTGGTCATCTTCAATACAGTAACAAATTGACAGAATGAATTAGAAGAATATATAAAAGTTCTTTAGAATATGAACCGGACACTCTTTGTGTCTTTATAGGCTATTATGGTTAAGTGTCTTGATAACAACAGTGAGCCATGTGCTAGGTTTAACTGTTGATGTTCCATTTTCTTCAATCTACCCCTTGAACACATAGCCAAAGCATCCTTCACCAAGAAGACTCTCAGGCCTAAAATTTTTTATTGCCAACTCGAGATCTTTAAAACAAAACTTCTGAAGCCTAGAAGAAATTTTAACCTCCTCTTTTAGTTTGGAAGTTGATGAGTCACTCTTTGCATTGTTGACTGTTGTTGGAAGAATAGTAGTTGTAGTTGGTTAGCTTTTGCTTCGATCATTGGTAGATTTGCTTTCATTTGTACAGAATGAGGTCATGTGTTAAAGGAAGATATGTGGATGATCATGATTCATTTGAGTTTAATGAAGCTTTTACTACTTCTCTTTACAGAATAAATAAAAGATTAAAATTCTCATAAAAAAAAAATATCTCACTTGTTATATAACTGTCTTTTCCTTTAATGGGTGTAAGGCCATGCTCTTATACATTGGCTTGACTGATGCTATGTGAGATGAGCTAGTAAACTTTGATTTTCATAGTACTACTCAAAAAACAAGAGCATACAGGCTCAAAAAAGAGAAGCTATGTAAACTTTCAGTGAAACAACAAATTAGCAATCAATAGCAACTTTTGCACATGCTATATTCTGATTTTCCAAATGAATAGTATTGAGCTCCTTTGCAGGGCAAATGGGATTTCTGTGCCCCTATATGAAGTATACAGCAACTACAATTTTACATTTCTATAATTTAAGAAACCAATTAGATGTTGAAATAGCGATTATGAGGGCTAGGCATATATCGGACTAGAGGGTCTTGAAGCTTTTTCCACACTTTCTTCCAAACATGTTGGTCGGTTCACTCGAAAAACAAATGTTAGTGCTTATAATCATTTCATCTATTTGGGTAAATACATGCAAATTATATACATAAACACCTAGCACTTGCACCTCTATAATTAGTTCATATAATAAGCACATGGAAAAATTTTTACCAAGATAACATCATAAGGGCAAATCTACCATCCTAGCTGTAAGTGCTTATCTACCATGGGAATACCAACAAATACTGAAGAAAAGAAAGAAAAAAAGGGAGGACAAGCTTGTTAGTAACATAGACTTGTGACAATACACATTAATGTGCTGCCACCCATTACATTACATATGTAGTATACTAACATCCCACTTAGGTCCCTCTAATCAGTGCTTAAGAGCATAGACATAGATGAAGCGGATCATAAGCAGCACTTACTGCATAGTTAATATTAATTGTCACCCTTACACAAAATACTCTATATGCTTAACTTACAACTATTTTAATATTACATATTAGTAAGGGGAAAATTGATAATTGCCTTACATTGATCGTCTAAAAAGTGTCTCAAAATAATACTTGAGGACAAACAAACCACAAAACAACTAAGACATCTCTAACATAACTTATCTAGCAAGTTGCCATATAACTATTTGGCCAAAAACCACACAAACCATTCATTTCAGTCAAGTGTATCTTAGGAGCTTACGGACATAGCTTAAGTGCTTGGTTAGTGGTAGCTTATATAGTATGGAGACATTGTACAACTTCTCAAGGAGCTTGATTAGTGCTTCTCCACTTCTTCCTTAGTCAGACCTTCTATTGTTTCAAGAAAACTTGTCAAATCCTCCATCTTCATAGTAGTGTCGTCAGTTGTTAGTTGCTAGATCATGTCTTATAGTGATATCTTCATGTTACTCATCCTAGAATTGAAGCTCCTTAAGTTAGATGAGGCCTTAGACACTGAAGCATTCTTGTACGTTATCCTTTTCCTCTTGGAACTACTTTGAGCTACATTATGGTGGATGGAGACCTCATTGGCCTCTTCCACTAAAGGCATCTCATCATCAAGCAACTGCACCGTCACTTGTTCCTTGTCTATCTCCTCGATGATATCCTCTATTGTTTGAGCATTAGCCCCAATTGTACGATCTTTTCCATATATTATCGAAAGCTTAGTGAGGAATGTGTTCTCGTGGCTTTGCCAAAAACCAAAACAAGGAGAGACATGTGTTAATAAAGCTATGAACATTTAGGCTTAAAATTGTTCTATATGATAGACACAATGAAAGTTGATTCCATTTATGGATCATGCAATTGAACCTTCAAAGCTCTTATACATTCCATTCAATACTTGTTGAATAGACATAATTATTCGCTTTTCCTTTTTAATCTATAAGATCCTAATGGGTTGATAGGAATCAACCACTTGAACTAATCACATGAAGTCGAGCTAGAGAACTCTAAGGACTCACTCGGACAATATTAACTCGAAGCTCTATCCAAGACAGAAATTCCTATCTAACCTCTTTGTTCTCCTTTTATGCCGACTTGACCGCCCAACTTTCACTTGTGCTAGACCTGCCGAACAACTATACTTTGACAAGATATGTGAGTAGACGACCCCAAAACCATTTGAGCTTAGCTCTCGAGCCTATCGGAAACATTTGACCTAACCCAAGTTGACTACTTTGTAGTAAGACTGACTGGGCCCTGACTTGATCTAGATCAGGTCAACTCTTGATTGCAAATTATTTTCTTGTCCACTCGTACTATATTATTGACATCTAGCCACTAATGGACATGATCTTTTGGTACGATATTCCAAAAGGATTCTTTGCTTTTCTGTACTGAATATTTTTTGTCTTTTTTACCCTTTTTAATATGTCTTATGTAACCGAATTATAAGAATATCCTTTTGTCTTTTCATACATGTAAAGTAACCCTAAAGGATAGGTATATAAACCTCTACTTAATTGTACACAGACATTAATCTTGAATATCAAAATTTAATCAAGTTTCTCCTTGAGTAACCTTAGTATTCTCATTACCCTTCAACTCTTATTTATTCCCTTTAGTGATGACTAGTGGTGGGTGGCCCTTTACTTCAGACAAGTGAATTATATCTAGCAGATTATAGGTTGAGTAGGATCGATTGGTGTGTCATATTCAGTTGGTAGCTGCCTAGACTTTACTAGCTCTTTCTTTTGTTTCTTTTTTGTTAGTTTCGTTGTGGTGTCTCTTCGTGTGTACATCTTCGTAGATGCATCAACTTGGCTAGTATCAAAGCATGGTTTTGAGAAGGAGTGTGTAAAATTGTAGTGAAGTTTGGTTCACTCTGCTGTTAGTGGCTATTGTGTCCCGTCCATAGTTGCTGTAGCATGTTTGTGTAGAGTAAGTCTAGAGTTGTGAGCTGTGTAGTGAAGGTTTGTGTGTTGGTAAGTGTGGTCTAATTATTACTCAGCTTTTACTTTGTTTTTCACTATGAAAGCAAAGAAAGTTCATTTATATTTTGTTTGAGTGATTATTGGGTATTCAAGTTGTTAGTGTGTTAGTCAAAGTTTTGGGTAGTACGATAGCTTTATTTTTTGTGTAGTGTGTTGTTAATTTGTTTGAGGAGCATTGTCCCATGTCGGATTCGAGTGTTCAGAGTGTTATTGGTGACCGGAGTAGTGGTGCTCAACCTGGTTGTGGTCATAATGGTTATAACGCCAAGGGTCAATTGATGACAAACTTAACGAACTCACTAATTTTGTTGAATAACCCACATGAAAGTATTCAAGAGAGAGGTTATGGCCATGGTGGTTGAGCCAATCGCCTAGTTCATTTGCAGCGAGCTGGAGGAGTTACAGATCAAGCTACTAGATGAAGACTGGAGTTAGAGGAGATTGAGGAAGATGATGAGGAGATTGATGTTGAGGAGTATGGAGAGGAAGAAGAAGAGGCTGGTTATTACCAAGCATAGGAGTTAGGATGTTGAGCTCATCGAGGACTAGACAATGTTAAAGTCTAAATCCTACCCTTCAACGGAAGTGGAGATGCGAATGAATACTTAGAGTAGGAAGAGAAGGTGGAGAAGGTGTTTGATTGTTATGGATATACAGAAGTGAAGGTTCAACTTCCTACACTTGAGTTCTCTGGGTATGCCATTATGTGGTAGAAAAATCTTAATACAGTTAAAGCAAGGGGTGGAAGATGAGGTATAAGAACTTGGGATGAGATGAAGAGGTTATTGAGGGGTAGATTCGTGCCTGAGACCTACTTATAAGATACATTTGCAAGGTTACAGGAACTTCTCCAAGGAGTCCAATATGTTGATGACTATTTAAGAGAGTTCTAGATGCTTATGATCCGAGCTGACGTAGAAAAATCAGAGGCTTGTACAGTATCGAGGTTCATTTCTAGGCTTACATATGAAACATTGTGGAAGTATAGAGATTTTATAACTTGGAAGAGGCGATTAAGATAGCGTAAAGGGTTAGAAAGTAGGGGAGAAGTGCTTCGAGTTGACTTAGGTCAACAGTCTCTTAAACCTTTATTTCGTGCCAACTTATTCAAGCTAAGTTGAGGAGGCCATATCGAGTCGAGGAAAGGAATGACTAACCTGATGATAGCTGAGCAAGTCAGCAGGGTCGAGCAAGATAGCCAAGTCGAACCAAGGCTAGACTGGCCCCGAGAACATATGAGAGAGGACAGACTTGTGGACGGAAGACTAGCGAGGTGAAGTGCTTTAAATGCTTAGGATTTAAACGCATGGTCGTTGAGTATCTAAACCGGCGTGTCATGGTACTTCGAGGAGATGTAGTAGATAACACCGACGGGAGTAAATCTAAGGAAGAGAAGGATGTAGCAAAAGCCGAAGCCGAAAAAGAAGAGAAGACTTGTGTTTATGCCGACCAAGGAGAATTAATGACCCTTATCCTAAGACAAGTATTGAGTTTCCTTTTGAACTTCGAAGAAGACCAGAGATGAAATTTATTCCATATAAAGTGTACCATCAAAGGACAATTGTGCACCGTTATAGTGGATGGAGGAAGCTGTACTAACGTAGTTGCATAGTCTCTTGTGTAGAGTCTCTTATGTAGAGGTTAGGTCTGCTGACCTCAAAGCATCTTTGACCTTACAAGTTGCATTAACTTCATGATAATGGTGCTTTATACGTGTCTGAACAAGTAACTGTGCTGTTTAGTGTTTGGAATGTGTATAGAGATGAAGTAGTGTGCGATGTTGTCCCCATAGAGCCTCACATCTGTTACTTGGAAGACCTTGGTTGTTCGACCAACGTGTTACTTATGATGGATATAAGAACACTTATGCCTTTGTTAAGGATGGAAGGAAGATTATGTTGCAACCTATGACATTGACCCAAGCAAATGAGACTCATAATCAGCTCATCTGAGCTAGTAAGAAGAAAGCCTTAGTGATGAGTCAAAGAGTGCTCCAAGCAGTTAAGAAGGCTGAAGAGCCAATGTTCTTGTTAGTTAGAAGATTGATGGAGACGAGAGATTTAAAGGATATTCCCGATGAGATCCAAAGCTTCCTAAATGAGTTTTCCGATCTGTTTCTTGAGGAATTACCTAGAGGATTGCCTCCAATCCGAGGTATAAAGCATTGTATTGATCTACAGCCAAGTGCCACCCTGTATACAAAATGAATCTTGAGCGGGTTACTGAGTTGAAAAGATAGGCGGATGAGCTCATAAAGCGAAGATATGTGTGAGAGAGGATGAGCTCATACAGACAAGTGTGTAAAATTGAAGTGAAGTTTTGGTTTGCTTTGCTGTTAGTGGCTGCTATATCCCTTCCATAGCTACTGCAGTGTATTTGTGTGATAACAAGTATGGCTTCATTGTTACTCTTTTTACTTCGTTTCTCTTTGTGAAAGTAGAGCAAGTTCATTTCTATTCTATTTGAGTGACTATTGGGTACTAAAGTTGTCAGTGAATTATTAATCTGTTTAGGAAGTCTTGTATAATGTCAGATTCAAGTGTTCAGGGTATTATTAGTGATCAGAGTAGTGGTGCTCAACTCGATTGTGGTCATAATGGTAGCAATACCTCAAGGTCCATTGACGATAAACTTGGCAGACTCATAAACCTTGTTGAGAGTCTAGTCATAGCAATGTAAGTTAACAGGCAATAACCCTAGGGTATGCAGCTACAAAATCTACCTAAAAATATTCAAGAAAGGGGTTATAGCCAAGTTGGTTGAGCCTATCGCCTAACTCGACCCCCTCGAGCTGGAGGAGCTACTAAACAAAAACTGGAGTTGGAGGAGATTGAGGAAGATGATGAGGAGTTTGATGTTGAAGAGTTTGTGGACGAAGAAGAAGAAGCTGACTATTAGTAAGCATAAGGACGAGGATGCCAAGTACCTTAAGGACTAGATAATGTCAAGGTTTAAATTCCGTCCTTCAGTAAAAGTGGAGATGCCAATGAATACTTAGAGTGGGAAGAGAAGGTTGAGAAGGTGTTTGAATGTTACGAATATATAGATATTGTCAAGGTCTGACTTGCTGCACTAGAGTTTATTGGGTATACCATCATGTGGTGGAAGAATCTGAATGCAGCCAGAGTACGGGATGGAAGACGAGGTGTTAGAACTTGGGATGAGATGAAAAGGTTGTTAAAAGGAAAATCTGTACCCGAAACTTACTTGCAAGATATGTTTGTAAAGTTGCAGGAGTTTCGTTAAGGAAGCCGATCTATTGATGACTATGTAAGAGAGTTCCAGATGCTTATGATCCAAGCTGACGTCGAAGAACTAGAGGCCCGTATAGTATTAAGGTTTATTTTTGGGCTCAAGTATGAGATTCATAATATCGTGGAGGTGCAGAGGTTTTATACCTTAGAAGAGGCCATCAAGATAGTATAGAGGGTTAAAAGGTAGAGGAGAAGTGTTTCGAACTGAGTTGGGCTAACATTCTCATGAGTCCTAGTACCGTGTGACTTGTTTAAACTGAGTCGAGGATAGGAACGACCGATTTGATGACAACCGAGTAAACTAGTAGGGTCGAGCCAAGGTTAGGCTGACCTTAAGAGCATATGAGAAAGGGCAGAACTTCGAATGGAAGACCAACAGGATAAAATGCTTTAAATGTTTAGGCTTCGGACATGTGGTCGCTGAGTGTTCAAATCGACATATTATGGTGCTCCGAGGGGATGTGGTGGATAACATCGATGAGAGCGAGCCCAAGAAAGAAGAGGATGTTGGAAAACCTTAAGCCAAAGACAAAGAGGAGACCTGTATCTATATTGACTAGGGAGAAGTAATGACCCTAGTCTTGAGAGGAGTACTGATTTCCTTATTGAACTTTGAGGAGGACCAGAGGGAGAATCTGTTCCATTTCAAGTGTATCGTCAAAGGCCAATTGTGTATGATCATTGTGGATGGAGGAAGTTCTACTAATATTGTTACACAGTCCTTTGTGCAAAGGCTAAGTCTACCAACCTTAAAGCATCCTTGACCTTATAAGCTGTATTAGCTTCATGATAAGGGTGCTTTACACATAACTGAACAAGTGACGTATACAGGGATGAAGTAGTTTGCGATGTTGTCCCTATAAGAGCTTCACATTTACTGCTTGGATGACCTTGGTTGTTCAATCGATATGTTACTTATGACGAATATAAGAACACTTATGCTTTTGTTAAGGATGGAAGGAAGATTGTGTTGCAACCTATGACCTCGTCCCAAGTAAATGAAACTCATAACTAGCTTACCCGAGTTAGTAAAAAGAAGGCCTTGGTGATGAGCTGAAGAGAGCTTCAAACTGCTAAAGAGGCTAAAGAGCCTGTGTTACTGTTGGTTAGTAGATTATGGGAAATGAAGGAATTAGAGAATGTTCTAAAAGAGATCTAAAGCTTGCTAAATGAGTTTTTTGACCTGTTTTCGGAAGAATTACCTAGAAGACTGCCTCCAATATGAGGCATAGAGCACCATATTGATTTGTAGCTAGACACTGCCCAACCAAACTGATTTGCATACAGAATGAACCCTGAGCAGGTTGCCAAACTGAAAAGATAGGTGGATGAACTCATAGAGTGAGGATCTGTAAGGGAGAGCATGAGCCTTTATGTTGTACTAACTTTGCTTGTTTCGAAGAAAGATGGTTCATGGCGCATGTACATTGACAACTGAGCAATCGACCGAATTATTGTTAAGTATAGCTACCAGATACCGATGCTCAATAACATGTTAGATGAGCTTCATGGCGCTAAGATATTTTTAATGATTGATCTGCGAAGTGGCTACCATTAGATTTGTATGAGACTCGGAGATGAGTGAAAGATTACCTTTAAGACTAGGTACGAACTCTACAAATGGTTGGTTATGCCGTTTAGACATACTAATATGTTGAGTATATTCATAAGATTAATGAACCATGTGATGTACCCTTTAACTGGAAAATGTGTGGTCGTGTACTTTGATGACATATTGGTATACAGTGTCGACTTAAATGACCATGCTCAACGTCTTTGCGAAGTATTATACATTTTACGAACTGAAAAGTTGTATGGAAATGTGAAGAAATGTACATTCTACAAGAAGGAGGTGATCTTCTTAGGATTTGTAGTGTCAGGGGAAGTACTTTGAGCAGATAAGGAGAAGATCTGAGTTGTTTTTGAATGTCCGATGCCAAAGAATGTCATTGAGATTTGAATCTTTTATGGCCTAACTTCTTTCTATAGGTGATTTATCAAAAACTCCAGTACCATAACCGCCCCCTTGGCCAAGTTGACAATGAAGAATGAAGGGTTTAGGTGGAACGACCGAGCTAAATAGAGCTTTAGAGAGATCAAGGAAAAACTCACCTCAGCACCTGTCCTTTCATTACCAGATTTTGACAAACCCTTTGAATTGGAGTGCAATGCATTGAGAGTGGGAATTAGCGCTATCTTGATGTAGGAGTAACAACCTGTCGCCTACTACAGTGAGAAACTTAGTGGTCTTGCTTTGAACTATTCTGTGTATAAGAAAGAGTTGTACTCTCTTTATTGAGCCCTTATTGTTTGGCAACATTATTTGTTGCCATGACAGTTTGTTATTTATATGGACTAAGAGTCTCTAAAGCATTTAAGGAGTTAGAACAAGCCTTTGAAGAGGTAAGCTAAGTGGTTGGAGTTTATGGAAGGTTTCTTGTATGTAACCCGACACAAGAAGGGAAGCGTAAATGTAGTCGCTGATGCTCTATCATGACAGCAAACTCTATTGACCACTTTGCAGACAAAATTATTAGGATTTTTACTCATCACTAAGTAGTGTACTACTGACCCTTACTTTGGTCCCGTTGTTGAACATTGCTAAGAAGGGGTAGTTGTTGGAGGATATTATCTTAAGGACGGCTATCTGTTCAAAGACCGTAAGCTATGTATTTCAAACTGCTATATCCGTAAGCTATTGATCAGGGAAGCTTATAACGGAGGATTATTTAGTCATTTTAAGGAGACCAAGACAGCCAATCTGTTGAAGGAAAACTTTTATTGGCTTGGTTTGGCTAAGGATGTCCATAAGATAGTAGGGTGTTATGAGGTATGCAAGTGAGCTAAGGGAAAGAGAGAACCCCACGGAGAATATATGCTGCTGCCAACACTAACCTTACCTTAGGGCAACTTCAACATGGACTTTGTCTTAGGGTTACCACGGACATCCAGAGGAAAAGATTCTATTTTTGTTATAATGGATTGCTTCAGCAAGATGGCGCACGTTATTCCATGCCATCGGACTAATGATGCTCTATATATTGCTGATTTGTTTTTGCAAGAGATTGTCTGACTACATGAGGTACTGAAGACTATTGTCTCAAATTGGGACACAAAATTCTTGAGCTATTTTTGGAAGACTCTTTGGAGAAGACTTGGAACTAAAAATTGTATTAAACTCTAGTAGCCACCCTCAGACTAATGGCTAAATTGAAGTGGTGAATAGCATGCTAGGTAATTTGCTTAGAGCTATTGTAAGGAAGAACCTGAGGGATTAGGACTTGTGCTTACCAGTTGTGGAGTTCACATACAATCGAATTGTTCATAGCACTACTAGGAAGACCTCATTCAAGGTCGTCTACGGCCTTAACCCCGTTATTTCCTTAGATATAATCGGCACCTTAATAGCTACTGTAGAAAGTTAATCCGGAGTTGACAGAGCCAAAGAATTGCATGAGCTACACCGGTTTGTAACCAAGAAGATTGCCAAGTTTAATAAGAGATAGCGAGAAATTGGTAGCTGAGGCTACCGAACCGTTTCTTTCCAGTCAGGAGACTTAGTATGGATTCACCTTAGTTGAGAATGATTCCCACACTTGAGACAAAATAAGCTATCTCCTCATGCTGATGGTCTACTCAAGGTCTTGAAGAAGATCAATTGCAATGCTTACCAGATTGAGTTTCCTGATGACTATGGTGTTTCTTCTACCTTCATTGTATTCAATCTGATTCCTCATAACTAACAGAAGAAGACCTTACGAGCGCCTTATAAAAAAGAGCAGAGATTGCTCCAGATTTGAGAACAAATCTTTCCAACCCTCAAGCAGATGATAGGAATCAACCTCCTTAGATCGATTACATGTAGCTGAGCTAGGAGACTCCAATGACTCGCTTAGAGGATACTAGCTCTAAGCCATAGTTGAGATGGGAATTCCTATCTTGAGTCGGTCTTTTGTCGACTTGACTATCAGATCCTTACTTGTGTCAGATCCATCCCTGTTTAGTAGCGATGCTTTATCCCAAAAGATAGCTTAAGAATAGCTGAGGTCAGCTCCCGATCCGACCCTAAATGGAGCTGATTTCTTTTCAAAAGAACTAATTGGTCTTCGGCCTAGTCCAAATAAGGCCGGCCCCTGACTGTCAGCACTTTCTGTTTTGCCTACTTTGTATCATAGTCTTAACTCTCACCCACTACGTGACGTGTCTTCTGGCACAATCTTTCTTGAAGGATTCTTTACTTTTTCGTACTGAATATTCTTTGTTTCTTTTACCTTTTTTAGTATGTCTTATATAACCTAGTTCTAGAATACTCTTTTGTCTTTTCATACATATAAAGCAATCCTAGTGGATGGGTATATAAACCCTCACTTTTTTGTATGTAGACAATCAACTAATGAATACAGAATTTTTCACATTGAGCAACCTTATTGTTCTCATTATCTTTCAACTCTTATTTATTCCTTTTAGTAAGGAGTAGTGGCAATTAACCCTTTAGTTTGGACTGGTGTGTTATATTTGGCGGATTGTAGGTCGAGTAGGATCAAGTGGTGCATCATATATGTAAGCTCTCAAAATTGAGTTTAGGACAACCGAGCCTAGATTTAGGGCTTTTAGGAAAATTTGAAACCAAGTGATAATTGAATCCCCTATATTTTTAGGAGTTTATTGAAATTTTCGGGGAATTATTTGGTAACCCGAACTATTTATTATGAATTTACTAAATAAAATAGCTTAATTTACAAGTCGGGGTGTATTTGTAATATTAATAAACTAAAATGAATTAAATAGTTAAATAAAAACTATATATAGGATTGTTGATCAAATTTGATTAAGTGAGTATTTTTATTATATTTATTAATATTTTCTGATCGGGATATACTTTAGATATATTAGAATTGGATAATACTTATATTATAACAATATATAGACAAATTAGATAAAATACAATTTAATAACGTAAATTACGTATAATACGATCATATTTATATAATTATGTATAACTGTATTAAAAACTTGAACTACCGGTTAAAAGTCGTCTTTAGAAATAGAACTCGTAAAACGTATCATTAGGTCTATACGAACCCAATAACACTAATTTTGTTAAAATTGGACAATCTTAAGTAATTTAACCTATAACTTTATCATATTTATGAATGTACATATTTCGGTAACTTTACCGGATTTAAAACGTGAATTAATAAATTAAAAGTATGTTTCGATGCAATCGAAACGATATATAACACGTAATAGTATATATGATGTATAGTATCAACAATTAATAACTTAATTTGATATATAGTGATAATACGACTATATATTATGGAAATAATAATATATATATATATATAAATATAACTATTTTAGATAAAACCCTAATGTTTTCATAATTATTACGAAAACTAAATTTGGGTCTTTTGTATAATTAGGACCTTCCAATACAAAGATGGTTAACGATTTGAGTCAGCAATAGCGAACGTTTAAACAAGTAAATTGGGATTATGGCTTTACCGCTTGTTTTGATACTATTTAAAGTATTTGGAGACTCAAGAGTACTTTTGGTTGTGTTTGTAGTTAGATAACTGTGCGCATGCTTTATGTGTGGATGATACTCGGTTGTGATAGGAGTTTAACTCCTTGGTGTGCTGTTCTGCATGTTTGCATGGATTCTGTATTGTGTGAACTTATTGGTCACCCCTGATTAAAACTAATGTTTATTCAACTAAAATGAAACTGGACATGCATAACATCCACTAGGGAAAATGATTAAGAGTGTTAGGACAAACACTGACTTCCTTTGATGAGGATAGCTGAAATGGTCTTTTCCCCATCCTTAGTCGAACTAAGAGATAGGCTAGGAGGTCGCGGCAAGGTTGGGGGTCGTGGTTTGAAGGCGGTCATAGGAGGAGGGTGTTCTCCATTGTACAAGCCCGGGTTTGGTCTAACTTGAGTTGTGATGAAACTCCTCAATTCGAGTTGTAGCGAATGTAATATCTCTAACCTCACAGTGGACCAGATAACATTGTGTGATGTTTCATTTGAGTGATTGCATTGCATTTCATCATAATTGTTTACCTTATTTGTGACTGTGCAGTACTCTTCTGACTCCGTCCCACTTACTGAACTAGTTGTGTTCACATCCTTATAGACTTTTTTGCAGGTCTTGAGTAAGGATAGGATGTTCATATACTATCGTTCTTAGGTTAGTGTGCTGCTGTTTGGGAAAGTGAGGATCAAGGAATCAACTAAACCTAGGCTTTTGACTTTATCTTTGAGTTTTGAGGAAACTAATTGGGAATTCCCTAGGCGCCCACTAGTTTCCTAACTTATAATATATAGGCTGCAAAACTTGTGATTTTTGATAAACTTTGATTGTAAACTTTACCTTTGGACATAAACCGTTTGTATAAATACTGTTGTGGTACTAAACAATAGGTTGTATAGAACGGGTATTTTGTAAAAGCTCTACTACAGGTTTGGTTATTAACAGGTGTCAGAACAAACGTTTCAAGCTAGTTGAGTTGTGTGCCTTGTGTGAACTGTATCTACGATAGCAGCTGTGAGGTCAACTTTTATCTTAGATTAGTTTACACGGCGGGACTATTATGACTCTTCCTGTTCGGGGCGTGACAATATCCATTCGGTAGCTGCCCGTGCTTTGCTATCTTTTTCCCTGTTTGTTTTTGGTCCCCTTCATTGTGGTGCTTCTCCGTGTGTTCGACTTTGGAGGCACATCAGCTTCGTTGGTATCAGAGCACGGTTCTAAAAGGGAGTGTGTGAAGTTGAAGTAAAGTTTTAGTTCGCTTTACTGTTAGTGGTTGCTGTATCCCTTCCGTAGCTATTGTAGTGTGTTTGTGTGATAACAAGTGTGGCTTCATTGTTACTCTTTTTCCTCAGTTTCTCTTTGCGAAAATAAAGCAAGTTTATTTCTATTCTATTTGAGTGACTATTGGGTACTAAATATGTCAGTGAATTATTAATCTATCAGGGAAGTATTGTATTATGTCAGATTCGAGTGTTCAGCGTGTTATTGGTGATCAGAGTAATGGTGCTCAACCCAGTCATGGTCATAATGGTAGTAATACCCTAGGGTCCATCAATGACAAACTTGACAGACTCACAAACCTTGTTGAGAGTCTAGTCATAGTGATGCAAGTTAACAAGCAATAACCCTAAGGTATGATACCGTAAGATTTGCTTGAAAATATTCAAGAGAGGGGTTATGGCTAAGTTGGTCGAGCTTATTGCCTAGCTCGACTCCTTCGAGCTGGAGGAGCTACTAGACGAAGATTGGAGTTGGAGGAGATTGAGGAAGATGATGAGTTGGATGTTGAAGAGTTTGGAGAGGAAGAAGAAGAAGCTGACTATTACCAAGCATAGGGACCAGGACGCCGAGCTCCTCGAGAGCTAGATAATGTCAAGGTTCAAATTCTACCCTTTAGTAGAAGTGGAGATGCCGCTGAATACTCAAAGTGGGAAGAGGGGTGTTTGAATATTATGAATATGCAGATGTTGTCAAGGTTCGACTTGCTATGCTGGAGTTTACTAGGCATCCTACCATGTGGTGGAAGTTGGGTAGTCAAGTTGGCAAAAAAGGGGAACACACATGTTCCCTAAAGACTATCCGAGCTTAGCTCTCGAGTCAATTGGAAACATCTTACCCTAACCCAAGATAATTACTCTGTAGCAAGACTGATTGGGGCTCAACCTGATCTAGATGAGGTCAGCCCTTGGTTGCAAATTATTTTCTTGTCTACTTATACTATATTATTGACATCGAGCCACTGATCCACACATGTCTTCTAGCATAATATTTCAAAAGGATTTCTCACTTTTTCAGTACTAAATATTCTTTGTCTTTTTTACATTTTTTAGTATGTTTTATGTAATCTAATTGTAAGAATATCTTTTTGTCTTTTCATACATGTCGAGTAATCCTAGTGGATGGGTATATAAACCCCTACTTAATCGTACATAGACATCAATCTTCAATATTAGAATTTATTCAAGTTCCCCCTTAAGCAACCTAGGTGTTCTCATTACCCTTCAACTCTTATTCATTTCCTTTAGTAAGGAGTAGTGGCAAGTGACCCTTTAATTTGTATCGATGAGTCATATCTAATGGATTGTAGGTCTGGTGTGTCATATTCAGTTGGTAGCTGCCTGAATTTTGCTAGCTCTTTCTTTTGTTTCTCTTTTGTTCATTTCTTGTGGTGTCTCTTCGTGTATATGACCTTAGAGACGCATCATAGGTGATATAAAATCTTGTTTTAATATTTTTCCTTTAACAAAAATCTTTATTGCACAAGTGGCTCATGGGAAGAAGATGCGATCACCGTTTTAGTACCTACAACGATATTAATTACTACGGAAAATTAAAAATATAGTGATACATGACAATACCTACTGATTCGATTTCTACAAACTTAATAACTGAACAATAGCTAAAACTTGTTTGCTTCCTTCAACAAAAATATTTGTTCAAATGTTCCCCTAAATGGAAGAATAAAAAATGAAATGTTACAACACATGATATCACATGAATGTTGGACAAACAATTGGTATGTGAGAGAGAGACAAAAACTATTTGGTATTCAAGAAATTAATGGTCGACCTCTAGTTGATGTTAATTGGTATTAATGGATGTAATATCATTGGTATTGCTAATAGATAGTAATGGATGTTATTAGTTAAATACCACAAAATTCTAATGCTTCGTATCAAACTAATAATTCCATTGAAAATACTAGAACAATATGTAACAGCAAGACATGTCAAGGAACTCATGAATAAATCACATCCTATGTATTGGGTATGTATCCAGTAATGATTCATACTTTCACTAGTACAAGATAATGTCATAAACTGGCATCATGTAATAGGGTGAGGTAGGATGGGAGATGCACAATAGCAAAACCTCTAGAGAATACTGTTTAGAGATTACCTGTTCCCTAGTTCCCATAATAAATTTAAAACCAATTACTTAAACATGTGAGTTATCTATCTATCCTTTATTGTGTTACACAAATTAGTTAGAATGTAAAGTATCTAATTGAAAGTTTCACACTCTTAATTATCTATACGTTATGTTAATCACCATCTATTCTTAATTATATTAGATATTGGTTTATACTTCTAGAATATAAGGTATATAGTCAATTTAATGTACCTCCAGGTAAGCATCCTATACTTCCTTCTCAACAATAACCATCTTCCTGTTGTTGTTCCACCCTAAGCTACTGGTACACCTTCTATACACTATGTCATAGACAATGCTTTGGTCCTTTTTCAGTGTACGGATATAAGACTTAATGTGTGGCTTAGCCTTTAGACTAGGGTTGGGCAAACCTTGCTTACACCATTCTCTCCAATTCATACAAATACCCGTTACGTAAACTTGTATCGATGTTATGTGTCTCGGTTTCATACAGCTCCAGCATTGCTGTCACGCCCCGAACAAGAAGAGTCATAACAGTCCCGCCGTGTAAACTAATCTAAGATAGAAGCTGACCTCACAGCTGCTATCGTAGACGCAGTTTACACAAGGCGCACAACTCAACCAGCTTGAAACGTCTGTTCTGACATCTGTTAATATCCAAACCTGTGGTAGAGCTTTAACAAAATACTTGTTCTATACAATCTGTAGTTTAGTACTACAACAGTAATTATACAACATTTCACGTCCAAGGGTAAGGATTACAATCAGAGTCTCTTAAAAACCACAGGTTATACGATTTATATACAATAAGTTAGAAAACTAGTGGGCTCCCAGGGAATTCCCATTTAGTTTTCTTCAAAACTTAAAGACAAAGCAAAAGCTCAGGTTCAGTTAAATTCCTCGTTCGTCACTTTCCCACACAGCAGCACACTAACCTGAGAACGTTGGTACCGGAACATCTTTTATCTTCACTCAGTACCTGCAAAAGAGTCTGTAGGGGTGTGAGCACAACTAGCTCAGTAAGTGGGGCGGAGTCAGAAGAGTACTATACAATCACAAATAAGGTTAATAATTATGATGAAATGCAATGCAATCACTCAAATGAAAACATCGTACAGTGTTAACCGGTCCACTGTGAGGTTAGAGAAATTTCATCCGCTCCAACCCGGATTGAGGAGTTTCATCGCGACTAAAGTTAAACCAAACCCGGGCTTGTGCAATGGAGAACACCCCCCTCCCAAGACCGCCTTCGAACCACGGCCCCCAACCTTGCCGCGACCTCCTCGCCTATCACTTAGTTCGACTAAGGATGGGGAAAGGACCATTTCAGCTATCCTCATCGAAGGAAGTCGGTGTTTGGCTTAACACTCTTAATCGTTTCCCCTAACGGGTGATTATGCGTGACCAATTACACTTTAGTCGAATAATCATTAGTGATAATCAGAGGTGACCAATAAGTTCACACAATACAGAATCCATGCAAATATGCAGAACAGCACACCAAGGAGTTGAACTCCTGTCACAACAGAGTATCATTCACACACATAGCATGCGTATAATCATCTAACTACAAACACAACCAGAAGTACTCTTGGGTCTCCGGATACTTTTAAAATAGTACCCAAACAGCGGCGAAGCTACCATCCCAACTTACTTGTTCAGACGTTCGTTATTTCTGACTTGAATTGTCGGCCGTCTTTGGAAGGTCCTAATTACACAAAAGGTCTAAATTTAGTTTTCGTAATAATTACGAAAACATTAGGGTTTAATCTAAAATGGATATATATATATATACATATATATATATATATTATTTCCATAATATACTGTCATGTTATTAAATTATTAATTATTAACATTATACATCATATTTACTATTACGTATTATATATCGTTTTGATCGTATCGAAACGTACTTTTTATTTATTAATTCACGTTTTGATTCCGGTAGAGTTACCGAAATGTGTATATTCTTGAATATGTTATAGATATAAGCTAGTTTGCTTAAGGTTATCCGATTTCAACAAAACTAGTGTCATTGAGTTCGTATAGACTTAACGACACATCTTATGAGTCCTGTTCTTAGAGATGGATTTTAACGGGTAGTTTGAATTTTTAATACAATTATACATAATTATATAAAAACGACCGTATTATGCATAATTTACAGTTTTAAATTATATTTTATCCAATTTGTCCTTATATTGTAATAATATAAGTATTATTCAATTTTAATACACCTAAAGTACATCCCGATCAGAAAATATTAATAATTGTAATAAAATCTCTATTTAACCCAATTCGACCAGCGATCCTATATATAGGTTTTATTTATCTATTTTACTCATTTTAGTCTATTAATATTACAGATACATCCCGACTTGTAATTTAAGCTATTTTACTTAATAAATTCGTAGTAAATAGTTCGGATCACCTAATAATTCCCCGAAAATTTCTATGGACTTCTAAAAATATAGGGAATTCAATTATCATTCGGTTTCAAGTTTTCAACCTATTGCCTATATTTTCGTATTGACGATTTTACCCCTAAATTTGACTAATTATCCAATTATAATTCTTTTAGCATCCAATTAATTCCAATCTGACTCAATACCATTATTGTTTATTATAGATCAGTACATGTCCATTTCATCAATTAATTTCATAATTTCCTATTAAATTCATAATTTCAGCCTATTTTCGGACTAATTTCAAGCCTAAAAATTCAATAAATATTAAAATCATTCAAATAAAAATTTGGGCTACGTAGAAATTACCCATATATCATACTCATCCTACACAAAAATTTTCAGCTAGAAACAACATCATATAGTATATTTATTTCACTAATATATATTCGGATGAATTACAGATTTCTTAATGAAGTATATTAAATATTACGAATTTTTCAAAAATAAAAATATCACATGAAAGCATGTCTAAAATAACCTAAGTGTAATTTTTTTCATAATTTTCTGGGCGGATTTACTATTTTTTAGAAATTATTGACAAACAGGGCAGAAATTTGACCTTGGTGTTCTTGGGTGCTCCGGTGGCCGGCGGCGGCTGGGCGGTTGTCGGACGGCTGGCGCGGTGGGTGGACCGTGTGGGGTTGGCTGGGTTTCACAGCAGATCTACTCTAGGTTAGGTTTCCACACTTTCACTAATTTTTCTGTTTTTTTCTAAATTTGTTTTTTTTTTCTACGATTTTTTTCTAATTTTTCTTTCTGATTTTCTCTGATTCCAAATTGCTAAAACTATCTTGTCTGATGATCTTGGCTTTTTATAGTGCTTCAAAGTCGGTTTAGGAATTTTTTCTTTAATTAATTCATATTTTCTTTTCCAATTTCTTTTTTTCTTTTTCTTTTTTTTATGCATGAGGTGTCCAAATATGGTAACTCCACTTTTGAATCAGCAATATATTTTTCCATCCTCCTGCCACGCCTCCTTCCAATATTATTTAATTAATTTTTCTTTTTCTTTTACTAAATAATTACTTAAATATAGATATTATATGTTAGAATTAATTATTTAATTAATATATAAGTTTATACCTTATGTAAATAACACGTGAAATATATAACTTTACTCATATAATTAAGTTTCTAGCATATCTTTTATTTTTAGGATACATTCTAAGGTTAATTTCATGAATTCAACACAATATTTATATAATTACTCAATTTAAAGTTAATTTACGAGTATAATTATTATTTGTACCGGGTATACTAAAAATTACGTGTATTTTTTTATAGTAAATTATACTACATTATCTCATTTTATAGCTCAATTAGCTTATCTCTAAGTTCTCGTTGTAATCTAAGTTCAATTTTTAGGAGTTCTGAACATTTTAGGGCTTTAGTAAATACTCCAATTTCTAAGGGCAAAATTGGGATTTCGGATCGTTATTACTAAAATCTAACTTCACTGTAATATCTCGACTAACTTTTTCATTCTAGTTGCAAAGTTTGGGCTCAATTGGATAAGTTACCCTAAAAGCCCTAAATCTGAGCTCGGTTATCCTAAACTCAATTTTGGAAGCTTACAATTGCTGCAATGTAGGCCTTATCCTCCATAATATTCCATTTCCTCTTATGGTAACTGACCTGCTTAACTTATGTCGATGCAGATTGGACTTCCTCCATTCTTGCCAATCTATAATAACAAAGAAGACAAGCTTATGTTTGTGTCTACTTCGCTAAACACATACGTAAGGAGATAGTAAAGTTAAACATAAGGACACATACCATGTAGCAGTTAATGGCACTATAATGGGTTTTCTAATAGGCAATATAACAACTAGAAGTAAACATGGCAAGAATGTGGGAAAAAGAATGGATAATAGATAATGGTCTGAACATAGGTTATTATTGCACGTTAGTTTGCATATCACATAAGGAAGCTTAATGCAGGTCTTTCTAAGTGCTACCATGGGTCTTTTCAAAGAAAACGAAAAGAAAGACAAGCAAATATTTGCATTACATGAAAATACATGACACGAGAAAGACAAGTCGACTTTAACTCCGTCTAACGACGTGCCACTCATTGTACATATCTTTGGCAAGCTGCATCCTCCAACGGGACCATGCATCGTTGTTTCCTAAAGTCAAGATTAGGCCTTTGGTTGCCTTACTAGCATTTTTCGGTGTGGCATTTAGTTGATCCTCAAGGGGATCGGATGTCATCTCAGATCTTATGAAGTTTTGAAGTAGGCAACACACCAAAGTTATTAGATTATGGAACCTCACAGGGTAGAAGGACGGGCTTCTTAAGATACCTTATCTCATCTTAAGAAGCGCAAAGCACCTGTCAATGACATTCCTAGTCGATGCATGCCGTAAGTTGAATAGCTCTTCTGGAGATCGTGGCCATTGACCTTGACGCTTCTCATTTGGGGTGATACTACTGCCCCCTAAATAGTGCAAGGAAACCATCGCAGTTGGGATATCCACCATCAACTAAGTAGTAGTAACTTGAAATAAATAGCAAGATGGGTGAGACCTCATAATGAGGCATGATTTGTCATGTGTTCGAGAAAGGCTACTTACTTAGAGCAAGACATCCTATCTTGAGGTACCTTCAGACCATTCATCTAAGTGATTGCATCCCGAAGGATTCTATTATCTACTGCAGATCCTTCCCAGCTAGGCAATAAATAAACAAATATCATATATGGGGTACAGATACCTAAGACGTTTGTCACAATCTTGTTCTTTCTAGTTCTGCATCTAGCTTTGTTCTTCAAGGGTACTCTAATAAAGATATGGGTTCCATCCAAAGCACCGAGATAGTTTTGATGCAAGCAAACACGAGAATACTCTTAGTTGTCGAATAAAATATCATTTGAAAAACAAGAAAAGAAGAAAAATTTAACACAATGGAAAGTGTGATGACATTGTACCTTGAAATATCTCCATCGACTATCTAAACGGTTGTCTCCAATTGGTTTAAGCTTTTTTAGCAGGAGTGCACTTAAAGGAGAGTGGCATTCAACACAGCATGGAGATACCAATCGACAGCAGCACTAGAGTGATTAAAATTGTGCTTAATTACTCTATTTTTTTTTTTTGTGAAGTACAAGAACATAGCGACTTGTTCGTTTACGAGTAAGTTCTTTGTGGCCCTTAACCTACCAAAACTTTCCAACATTTCGCATAACTTAATAAATGCATGTCTATCTACTTTAAGTTGCTTAATACATGTGATGTCTTCACTGTGAACAAGCCTCCTAGTATATTTGTAGTGTTGGTAGAAATTCAATTGATATGATTGAACTTGGGGGTGGTGCGAGTGTAAGGCCAAGTCATAGAATTGGTACATCAATAGATATGCAAACTTACAATATTCTAACCAAAAAGCTATTAAGAAGTAAGTAATTTTCTTTTTCCTTCTCATTTCATACTCATGGAAGCCTAATTGATCCATGACTAAAAAAAAAAAAAAATAAATAAAGATATTGAAATGTTACTAATGAATTAGCCAATGGCAACTAAGATAGGGGAAAGCACTTGTCCATGTTTTATTGCACTAACAACAAATTAGCAGTTGTACAACTTGTTAATGGAAGAACATTTTCATTAGAAAACAACTTATGTGACTTAAAACCAAATTCAATGGCACTAAACCAAACCTTTGCCTAAATAGGAAGTGGGTAATAGAAGGGGGAGCAGGGGGTGGGTGGGGTTAGGGTGTAAACCATATATATGGTGGGAATAGTAAGTTAAAAACTTCATTGTGCAATACTCTAACTCAATCTTACAAAGATCATACCTAAGTATTGTAAAACTAAGGGCTACATTTAAAAAATTGCAGAAACATATTTAAAAGAAGCTATCTATGGTTCCTTTATACATATAAGCATGCAATGTAGACATTTGCAACATCTATTCATAACTTGTCGCAAAACAAATCAGATTTGAAAAAAAGAAAAATACTTTCGACAACAAAGAGAACATTCCTTCATGCTTGTTTCGGCATACATACTAGTTAGTAACCTTACTTTCCAGATATCACTTCGCAATTATGATTCCGGTTGCTTTATTGACTCATTTCATATTTATGAGTGATCAAAAGTGTTTCACTAATCCCAACAAATTTGCCTTTTTTGGATTTGAAACTTATTCGAATTGGATTTAAAAAAAAATTAACCTCAATATTATAAATCAAGTTATTTAATATTTCAACCAAATCCCCTTGGTGGATCTGTCTATTATTTAATAAAAGTCTCGAATCTTGGATTACTAATTGGTGGAATATTAGACAATCTAAACCTTTTGATTGATATTCAAGAAAAGAGTATTCTAGAAAAATTGGGTTCGTATTCACATATATGATAATTATATAAGAACAAGAATAATCTTATATTACCTTTTGATAAAATGAAAATAGGTTGGAATCTTTGACGAAGACCAATGAGATCTAAAACCATTATTATGTTGACACAAGAAAGGAGTTTTCCACATTCCTTTCTTGTGTCGAAGACTAAGAGATTTGCTTAGGACAACGACAACTTAGATCTACATTGACAGAAAACTAAGGACTATTGACATTGCACTACAAAAGAGAGATATGCTTTCATGGAACAAATGAAGATAGTGTTCACGCAAACTCAATCACACTACATAAGCAAAAGAAAAGGGAACAAACATGCCATTAATATACAACCGAACACACGTATATAAATAACATCACTTCTTAACACTTTACACACATGCAAACATAACCGGGTTTCATAAAGACCAGGTAGGTTAGCTCGTGGTCATTACCTCTAGGAAATTACAGGTCTTGTATGTTAAACTCCAATACCCTTTGGTTTGATCTACTCAACGTCACTTGTTTCTATCGAACGTTATTTAGTGTTCTTATCACCACACCTACGAATTCCCTTCTACTAACGGTTGTGTTGCGTCGAACTTATGCCTTCATTGAAGGGATGGGAGGAAGGGTGGATTGTCGTCTAATGGGGAGGGGGGAAGTAGAGGTAGGGTTGCGATTTTGGTTGATTAGGGTTTGATGAGTGTGGTTGGATTTCTACTTGGGTTGGATTTGGGTTTTAATTTAGTGGCAATATGTGGTAATTTCCAAACTTAGATGGAGGTATTATAGGAAATATCTTTGACGGATATGTTTGGATTTGGGATTTACAGGGTAGGGTTAGGAATCTATATTGCGAAAGTTGCTGCAATTGGCATTCCAAGGAGTTTTTATTGCAGGGGCCCTAAAAACTAACTAAACCTTAAAAACTAACTAAACCTTATAGTATGACCCACATTGGGAATAGGGGGAAATGCTGGCAGTGATTTCATTCAAGACATTTTAGTTTTGAAAAGTTCTTTTGTTAATTTTTTTTTAGCCTGGTTCCTAAAAGCAAATAATGGTGCTGATTATGCGGCTGCCCAAGCTAAAGAAGGGGAATATTATAGATAAGGTAGGTACAATTCATTTCGTTACGGTTTAGTTCTTTTATCGAACCTAATATAACCATTTGATTTTTTTTTTAATAAATTGAACCAATTATATGGTTTATTTTATAATATGTTTATGAATCTAAAAGAAATGTTTCAATTCGATTCGATTTGCACTTTCAAACATCTCGACAATATTATTTAATTTTCCTACAAGTTGATATACAGGAGGACCATTCCACCTGCCAATTTCGATGGGAATTTAATGCTTCGTTCATATACAAAAAAGGAGCAACAACTTGACAACGCATCAAATTACGCACACACTTAAAAAATACACCGGCCCTGCTACATACACCTCTTTTCCTATCCCATCACCTGGATAAGGCCAGACTTTCCTAGGAAGATTGACCGTCCTCTTTTAGGCACGTTTGTGCTCTAAAATCTGTTGTTTCTTTGCGTATAGTAATCATTTAATCATATTGAAACCTTAAGATAAAACACCAAGACACTTGTTTATGAAAAAAAATTTGAAATCACAGCACAGTTTAGTACAATCTGAAACTGAAAGCATGGAAAATATATATTAAAAATAAATAATAATAATAGGAGGACAAGGACTTTAATCGATTAAAAAACAGAGCATGAAAATGAGAGATTAAATCAGACACTAATTTCCATAAACAAACACCTGGCCATCAGCGCTTTTTTTTTTTTTTCTTTCTAAATTAATTGTTAACTAGTTCCATTCGATTCTCCAGATCAAACTATGAAATGATTGCACCAGATTGAATGAAACCATGAATTGAACAGCTTGTAAAAAAAAAAAAAAATTCAATTGGGTCTAGTTCGTGGTTCGGTCGGCAGTTCGCAATCCTATTCTCCAGCCCTAGCTGTAGTTATAGGGTTTCCAAACCCCATTCCCTTCGGTTTCCTTTTGTATGTAGACTGCAACTCCGGTCTTTCTTATGTTTAATTTAGTAAATAAAGTCTTTTGGCGAAAAAAAAAAAAAAAAACAGAAGATAATTACTATTTTATAAATTTAAAAATACAAACTACTCAAAGTGCGTAAAAAGAAGAAACTATCACAAACTTATTAAATAAAAGCAGAAATCCTTCCTATACATTCATGAAATAGCAAGCTGGAAGCGATCCAACTGAGGTTTATCAATAAATCTCCGTCAAATTGTGCAACTACGAATCCAAGATTCTAAGTCAGTCAAGCAGTTAATTTGGACATATAGATCTGGAATTTCATTTTGAGCTAAAGGAATCTTAAAGTAATCTTCTCTACTTATATATATATATATATATATATGTAGTTTATGAACTGTGGGATGTATTTATATATATATATATATATATATTTGTAATTCAAGAAAGCCAGTTGCGTGGACCGGAATATTGGTTTACAAATTTTCACGTAATAAAATAATCTAAGTTCATTTGAAAAGCAAATCGAAATTGTCAACCCAGGAAAGCTCTTCTTTGGAGTCTATAAATTATTTGATCATTATAACGACAATTAAAAAAAAAAATTCTTATCTTTATCATTAAAACTAAAAAGTTTTAATAATTACCAACAACTATGAAGATTTGGTTTCTTATATGTTTTAAGAAAATAAAAATGACTAAAATCTTTTCAATACTTTTATTAACTACCATATCACTTATTTTATAGATAGAAAATAATATGGTTGATAAGAATTTTAATAAAATTTTCTATAAAAATGTTTCATTCATGAGGGTTTCTATAGTTATGTCCTCCGTTTTAATAGAACTAGTCCAACCATTTATTTATATTATTTAAAATTTAAATCATTAAATTCATAATTTATTTAATTGTTTAAATATAAAATAATATAAATCAATAGTAAGATAGAGGGTAAAATTGATTCCTAAAAAAAAGGACATGATTGTAAAAAAATCATTTACTCATGTTTCGGTTTCTCTTACTGAAGCTCACTCTTAATATTTGTATTACACAATTTTTTGAAGTTATATTAATTTCAAATAATTACCTTCTTTTTAATCCTTTAAATTAGTTGACATGCTTTCTTCTATATATTTTATCATTGGAATTTATGGTTTATGAAAAGTTTTAAAAATTTAATTATTAAAATTAAAAAGTTTTATCTAAATAAGAAATTCCAAATATTTCTATAATTTGATTAGTGGAATTGAAATTTTTATAATTTAATAATAAGTAACTAAAATTTCTTAAAAAAATTTAATTCAATTTTATAATTTTTTATCGTACGTATCGCTGATGTACGATTTATTAGTGTATAATAAAAACAAGTCTACACGATTAAGTACCCTTTACATTATCCACCTATTATCTTGTGTTTCTGATTATAGCCGCCATATAACTACTTCGGCCCTATCAATATAAAACATTGAAAAAAAAAAAAAAGAAAATAAAAAAGTCCTACCCCCTCAGTCAAAGTATATTGCGTTTACAAATGAAAAAGTTTCATTATATAAAAACTAAAAAAAAAGAAAAATTAATGGTACAGTATATGATATATTTACTTTTATTATATTATTAACAATTACTTACAATTCATCCAAACACAGACATAATAATACGATTACATCTTTATTCAAGGTAGCACGTGCCCCTCTCTCTCTCTAACAACCAAAATGTCCAACTACTGCAATATAGAAGAAGAAGAAGAAGGCTTCTTAGTTCTTATAACAACTGCACATGTCATTTATAACCTAACCAGCTATTTTAATCTCTCTCTGCACCCTGCATGGATGACAAGTGATTTATCTAGATATTGTGCGTTCAGGTAGAGCTTTTCTTGTTCATGATTGGACCAAAAGTCCTCATCAATGAATATCTTGCTATCACAACACCAATCAAACCCTCAAACAAGCTTTAACTAATTTTTTTATTGTCTGCCTTTTGCTTTTGTCCATAACAAACTTTCCTCACATGGACTTGTGCATGTGCATGTCCATGTCCATCCCTTACCTTTCCTGGCAACCATTCCAACTCATTCTCTTCCTTCTCCTTCTGTACACCATCATCGATGCTCTCACCACCAAGTTCCGGTGGCGTGTCGGAAAACTCTTCCTCCGTTCTTCTTCACCACCAACTTATCCTATCGTAGGCTGTCTCTTCTCGTTTTGCAAGAACCGTTACCGCCTTTTGGATTGGTACACGGAACTGCTCTCACTCTCTCCCACCAACACCATCGTGGTCAAGCGGCTGGGCGCCCGCCGCACCGTTGTGACGGCTAATCCCGACAACGTAGAGTACATACTCAAGACAAACTTCCATAACTTCCCTAAAGGAAAGCCCTTCACCGACATCCTTGGGGACTTTCTCGGCTTCGGAATCTTCAATGCGGATGGTGCGCTATGGCGCGCACAGCGCAAGCTCGCAAGCCACGAATTTACGATACGTTCCTTAAAGGACTACACGCGCGGTGCGTTGAATGAGGAAGTCAACGAGCGGTTATTGCCGGTTCTAGAATCACTTTCGACCAGCCATAGACCGGTTGACCTTCAAGAACAACTTCGGCGGTTCGCTTTCAACATGATCTGTAAGGTATCATTAGGGACGAAAGATGTTTCCTCCCTCGATGCGAGTGTTCCAGACGCGCCACTATCGTTGGCATTCGACACGGCGTCTGCAATATGCGCGCGGCGTGGGGCAGCGCCGGTATCCGCGGTGTGGAAAATAAAGAGA
This sequence comes from Lumnitzera littorea, assembly GCA_024138015.1. Taxonomy (NCBI): domain Eukaryota; kingdom Viridiplantae; phylum Streptophyta; class Magnoliopsida; order Myrtales; family Combretaceae; genus Lumnitzera; species Lumnitzera littorea. The sequence continues at coordinate 71,874,935 of JAMXBB010000011.1, read as the reverse complement.
TGGTTCTGCGTGGGAAGCGAAAAAACGCTTCTCCACGCAGTCCAGCAGGTACATGGAAGTGTTAGAAAGATAATTTGCGACAGGGCAAAGAAGATCGATGGCATTGGTGAAACGAAAATAAATGATAATAAAAACACGGATCCTGATGGAACCCACCAAACATGGCCTAAACAGGATCTCTTGACAAGGTTAATAAATGCGGGTCAGAGTGAGGACGTGACGAGAGACATGGCTATAAGTTTCATCATGGCGGGAAGAGACACCACTTCGGCGGCGGCAACTTGGCTTTTCTGGTTGCTGACTGAGCACCCGGAAATAAAGGCACGTTTGGTTGCGGAAATAGATGGTGTGAAGGAAAGGGAAATGAGTTATGAGTTATTGAAGGAGTTGAGGTTTTTGCATGCATGTCTCTTGGAAACCATGAGGCTTTATCCACCCGTGGCATGGGACTCCAAACACGCCCTTATTGATGACATGTTACCTGATGGAACAGTAGTAAAGGCAGGAGATAGAGTTACCTATTTCCCTTATGGAATGGGAAGGATGGAGGCGCTGTGGGGGGAGGATAGGTTGGATTTCCAACCGGACCGGTGGTTCGTTGAATCGGATGGGGATCAAGGGAATAAGGAGTTGAAGAAGGTGTGTCCATTTAATTACCCGGTTTTCCAAGCCGGTCCAAGGGATTGTATTGGGAAGGAAATGGCGTTTGTTCAAATGAAGTATGTGGTGGCTGCGGTTTTAAGGCGGGTCGAGATCGAACCGTTAAATCATAGGAAGCCGGTTTTTGTGCCACTCTTGACAGCCCACATGTTGGGAGGTTTTCCGGTGCGGATACGCAAGAGGCCAGAAACTGAGGAGAGGGCCAGGCCGAGTACTAGGTGATTTTCTTATTGTACAACTTGTAACGTTGTTTGTTGGGAAGATATTCAATGTGACTACTTGTTTCTGCGCAGTACAGATGGAAAGATTGGAATGTGAGTACTTTCACATGTCAATTTCAACTTTTCGTGACCAAGCGTGAAAATTGATACAATAAATTACATGCATATCTCATCTTTTCCTTTCCTTTCTTTCTTTCTTTCTTTCTTTCTTTCTTTTTTTTTTTTTTTTCTCCTTCACAAGAAGATGAAAAATGGTATCAATAATATAAATAATTACACATTAAGAAAAAAAGATTTAACAGTAATATTTCATGTATTAAAATTTTAAAAATATTTATATATTATTTATTATTTATCTAATATATTAATACCATTAAAACCTTTTTATCTCCATATTAGGAGGTCTAGAGCTTCAATCCAAAAATAAAAGATAACACTTAATAAGATATGGGTCGATGAATCCTATAATTACAGTTTATCTCGAATTTTACTTGGATTGCAACCCAATGAACCCATATATTAACTTCATGATACATAAAAAGAAACATGACAACTAATAAAATAATTCTTCAAGTGCATAATATCACGAATGACCTCAGCAGATGTCCCGGTCGCATATAAAGTGATGAAATAGTTGAAACAACCTTCTGAGAATCCGATTCCAATTCAATGCATTGTTATCCTCGACGTTGCGCTATTCTTAAACCTTCTCTTATAGCTAATGCCTCGTCAAGCTATACATCTGGAAAAGGGACAGACGTTGCAGTAGGATGCAAAAGGATACCCATTGAATCATGACAAACAATTCCCAAACCCTCCTTAGAATAAAAAAAATCTGATGAAGTATCCAAATTAATCTTAATTGTATTTCTTGGAGCGGCTTCCAAACTCTATCAGCAACATGTAGAACCTATTACAACTATCCTATCGAGATGTCAACAACATCACTATTAGACTCAACAGGCCGTGCAGACAAAGAATCGCTTGTGGAGGAATGAGTTCCATGTAATTTATAATGAGAATGTGGATGTAACATGGTTTGCACATTAGATGAACTGCTTTGCTGCTATGTTCGATCATAGCATGGTGGACTAATTGCTGCATCAACCTCCCTGTTAGCAATCTATTGCGGATACATGGTCTAACCTTTTTTTTTTTTTAACCAAGGAGACATAGTCTAACCTGAAACAGAGAATTTTCTTACAATAGCTGCAATGACATTAGTAACATTGGGTTGATCCTGCTCTAACAAACAGAAATTCCTATGAGTCCAAATATGCCAAACGACTAAATCTTTTGGACTCAAACTGATCAATAATTGGCCTTGCATCATGTCATCCAGCCACAAATTTATGCGCTCGGCTGGAAAATCTTCAACGTTGACATTCAATGCTGCAAACTAAACTCCTCTAACCCAATCAGGACATGTATGACAGTTTCATTGCAAGTAAAAAAGGGACAACTTAGTGAATCTTTAATCTTCTTGCAAAAAGGATATAGTTAGTAGCCAAAGCATTGTAACACATTCTCCAAAGCAAATGCTTATATTTTGATTGACAATGAAGTTGCCAAATGATCTTCCACACTTGTTTATTTATGTCATAAGAGGAAGAAGATGTACTGCATGCATTAGCTTCCTATCTAGTTCGCAGGCTTCAGTAGCAACTTTTCACAGAGAAAGTTTGCAGGTTGTAGTAGCCAACTTGGTTTTCTTAACCATTTCCATCTCTTATGTGTTTATATTTATGTTAAGTTAATAAATTGAGGAAAAAAAGATAAAGCAAGGAGTTATGTGCTTATGGGATGGATAGAATTTATTTTGATATAGTCATATGGAGACATGCATGTCTGAATAAAGAATGACTTCGTATTTTTTTTCTATTTTTACAATATAAAATACAATATCAAATAATTTAATTAAATTATTTAATATAGTCATTGTGTTATATTAAAAATTTATTATATATCTATATTTAGTTTTGTACACATAATATGGTACATGTTTGTCAATGTAGATGAATTTGAAATAAAGTACTCTTAATTTTTGCTTTTTTCGTTGTAAGCTTTTTAAATTTTTGCTTGATATATGATGCGATGGATTTGGAAAAGCTCGCCTTTACTATAGCTAAGCTCAAATCAATTGAATGGAAATTTTGTTTTTTACTTATTATCTAATGTACCTTATTAAAACGAAACACTATTTTATCATTCCGATGAAGACATGACAGATGATACTCAAGATATTAATCAGCAGTCATAAGTTCCGCCATAAATGCAGGAAACAACGATATCCATCTAGAACCAAGAGGAGCCCCAAGTCACTAATAAACATCAAACATTGTATTGAGATTTTGTTATCCACAAGTTACTTAGGGCTTTTGGGAAAAAGAGAAAAAAATCTTCATGGATCAAGAGGAAATGGAAGATGTAGAAGAGGAAGCACACAATTGAAATTGTTCATCGAGTATGGTGGTGATAGTGAATATCATAGGTGGTGGTTTTCATGTGATCTTTTGCTGGTTTGGTAGATGTGTGTGCTGGTGTATAGTACTAATGAGGGCCTTTTGATGCTAAAGTTAGCAAGAAAGGAAAGAGAGATCTTTGAAAGTGTTTTACATGTATGTACAGTGCTCATGGATTTGATCCTTGTACCTACAGCTACATGCTCTATTTATATGATATGAAGCTTACCTACTTAGGATACATGGTAGATGTAGATTAGCTCGTACGTCGTTGGTGTAGGGAAGTGTGCTTAATATGAGAAAGGATAAAACTTGTCTATTGTTGGTGGCTCTAGGAAAGGGTGATTGTCACATTAGCATGGGTAGCCATCATAGCTAGGGCGACTAGGCATGTAAGCCATACAACAGGCTATTAAGTGACATTTAATGAAGAGAAAGAAGGAGGATGAATGGAGTGATCATGGGGTCATGGTTTTCAGGTAGCACACCGAGCACCTAGAATGTACTCGAGGTTGAGGTTGACGTGGGTTTGTTGAGTCTTAGATTTGGCTACCCCAAAGACCATGGGGTCCTTGAAGTTTTGGATGACAAGGAGTCAAGCACCCCTAAGACATTGAAGGAAGCTTCTAAAGCCTTTAGTTGGTCAGGGTTAGAGGAGTGTTTAAGGGTGACTTGCATGGGTTCGCTGGGTATGTTGACCGTTTGATTGTAGTTGGGCTGGAGCGAGTATATAAGGAAGGTTAACTTGGATGGCTTATTGAGGGGGGCTGATTTATCATCTCGAAGGAGTTCTTGGGGGAACCTAAGCATGTTAAGGTGTTTGGGCCTCAAAAAGGCCTATTGATACTTGTACAACCCATTCCCCCATACCCCCCAAAAGAAAAAACTCTCCTTGACATCAAGGCAATGAGGGGAGTAGTCGAATTTGAGCTTAGAGGTTAAGGCCTTAGTTGTTTCTAATTGATCTTGAGGAGGCATGGGACAAACTTAAGCTCATTAGCCAAAGAGGAGGCGTTGTCAAGTGCTTACTTATGTAATATGATTGTTGATTTGACCAACGTAACTATTGAGATACTTGAGGCTAAATGATGGTGCTTTAGGAGTGTGCATGGATTCTCAAGCATACACAGGGTCCTCATTGGCAATTCATGTGGTTGATGGATTTGGGTCATTGACCTGTGAAAGATGACATATAGATTGTTGTGATCGACTGGTGTAAAGTAACGATTTGTGTACCTACCTTACCCTCCCCTCTTCCATCTATTTAAGGGCCTTGGAGGGGTGACTCATTTCCCTACTTTCACACTACCTTTGCCAAAACTTAGCCAAAATTTCTTCATGAAATTCTTTCTAACTTTTCTTCGAAATTGAGCATCCAAAACTCTTATAATTGTCAACATTAGTAATGGTTGAGCAAAGAAGATTTGAAGGTAACGAGTCCTCGGGGTCCATTTTTACCATGGTGGACAAATCCCACGAGGATTTTGTGTTTAACCCTACTCCTCCCCTAAAGGAAAGTGATAGCTACTGATAGGTCGCACTTAGGATGGGTAAGGTTGGATGCATTGAGGTTGGTCTAAACTTGCCGAAAGCCTGAAATGGAAGGTGATGAAATGCGCAAAATAGAAATAGAAAAGTAATCAAGCAAAATCCTACAACGATTTCAAGGATATGAAGCAGTAAGGAACCTTCGTAGACTCATAAAACTAGCTTGATATGACCTACGAAAAGTTTGTTGAGGTTACTCACCTTCTAGCTTTGCTTAAAAGTTAGGATAAGAGTAAGAGAAATAAGTACAAAATGAGCTCACAAGAGTATTCTGTATATTCAATAATAATAAGATGATGGTGTAGCTGCAATGCATAAAAGGGTATTTATACTCGAAAATCTAGGGCAACCTACTAAATATGGAAGAGACAAAAAAGGTTAATGCCTAAAAGTAGCAAAATACAAGGAATACAAAAGGGTGTAAAAGAGAAATCAAAGAAATAGGTGATTCGATAGCAAATTCTGTCACATGGGGGCGCTTGGATACATGATGGTTGGCATTGGTAATTCGCAGGTAAAAATAGACAAAGTTATGCGGTTAGCCTGGATGTTGCCAAGTTGGAATGCCAAGCTGAGCTGAATGTTCTTCTAAGGTGGATTTAACTTGGATAGGCTCTAAATGGCTCAAAATTAGGTTGGCCAAGTTGGTGATTGGGTGGTCTAAACTACCGTTTAAATACTTCTTAGGTCGATAGTTAGAGATGATCAATAGACATGGGAGAGTTCGACTTGTATAAGGTAGAAGGTTGGCTGTCTAAAGTAGCTAGAGCTCTTTAGGTGTAAGTATGAACGAGAGAATCCACTTGGCCATACTCTTAAGCCCTAGAGCTCGGAGCTCGGGTTAGAGGTCCAGTGGCTCGATTCCTATCAGCCGCAAAGGCGGTGGCATGTGGCTGTGGGACATGCGAAGGATGGTTGTAAAGTTGAGTCCACGAGAGACGTATGCCCCAAACAATGTAGAAAAAGATCTTATAGAGCGGCTAGTCCTAACGAGTACGAAGGATCAGGCCATAACTAGGGTAGCATATAAGCACTATAAGGATTGTTGGACTCGGGTGTGTATTGAGGTCTAGGACAACATGAAGGGCTAGGAGGTAGAGATTCTCGAGTTGAACAAGAGAACATGTAACCTTGAGGGGCTGAGGTTGTTCTTTTTGGAAAGGCATCAATATGGGGCTCTGATTACCTTTCTCAAAGTCTCAAATCAAGGTCTTTAACTACTTTAAGGTGTACCTAAGGTCCTTGCATCCAAATGTGTGGTAGCAGTTGCTTGGTTTCAAGGTAGTGTTCATCTACCTTCTGCGAAGGCCAACTGTATAGCTATTTAGACACTTTTTCCTGTTGAAGCTTAGATGGTTGGTGTACTATTTGAGCGTTGTAACTCCCTAGAAGGGGGCCTTGTAGTTTTGCCTAAAATCTTTATATTACGTGTATACTCATGATATAAAGACTGCTTTGCAAGTCAGAGGTTACAAGGCTTTAACTAGTGAGTTTTTAACGGTGCTTATTCATTTTACATACATTTTTTTAACTATACATATATCTATAAGAGATCCAACAATCCACAGTCACCAAAACTACAGAGAGTTAGAATCACCTACTAAACAATAAGAAATGATATATATATCTCGAAAATCATAAAGCCACTAAATATCTTAAAAGTTTAATTCGACTATTCTACTTGCTTTTATAAACTTATATTTTACTTTCTCAGCTTGATGAAGCACTTTGCACTTGAATCCTAGCCTAGTCTCAGCTTTGTAAGACTTACAAAAGAAACTATTGAAGGGTAAGCTACATCCAGTTTAGTGAGCAACCTTCCTATCTTACCATTAGACAATAACAAGTAAGTTATTTATCAAACATATGGATGCATGTACAAGCATATGCAATGCAAGTAGTGTTTATAGTTGACCAGTATTTGCATACAGTACAATTTTATTACATCATTGCTTAGGTTAGGAAGTATTTAGGCACATTGAGACCTGGGTTTCTACATCTATGGTCCAAGCATAATTATCTCTTATTCAATGGACCTAAAGTAGCGAATACAGTTCGGCCTTAAGTAGAAGGTGGCACTTCTTAGAGCCAAGTAGATTCCAAAGGTCAAGGTAAGAATACGTTGTACGAATATGTCGTACAAAACAACACATAATAAAAATATTGGATCTAACATGCATGATCTCCCAATCCACTATGTAATGTTGACACCTTGTACAGATAATGCATAAACGTGCAATGCATGGCCGGTAATTATTAAGGTTTGATAATTATTATTTCAATTCATAGGTGACTAACCAATTTTATATAACAGACGATCCAAAGCTCTAATTGCTAATGTAGCATCCAATTCGTAATTCAGATATATTATCATCTATTAGCTAGCAAGTACATCCAAATCAAATACATGCATATAATCCTAACCCCAAACAAGTTCATTTCTTGCATATATATATATATATATTATATATACAATTGAATGGTGTTCTACGTTACAACCACAAGCAAGATAAGACAAGAGTTGATATACTCACTCTACCATGGAATCTAATAGTCCCAGTAACCCCAGTAATCTTTGATTATGTCAAACTTAGAGTCCTCATCACTTGAAGAATACATTTAAAGTATTTAAGTATTCTACTTTTACTAACTACCTAAGCTTTCTTACTGTAGATTTCCGTTTTAATTTTTTTCGTATTTTAGGTGTAGTTTCTTCATTTTAAATTTGTTTTTAGTGATCTTATAGTTGTTTTTCATTGTTTTCGAGTGTTCTTTCATTTAGTAAGGTCATTTTTGGGGTTTTGGGTCAACAAGTTTTGGTTTGGGCCTGATAAGGTCGTGAGCTTAAAAGGTGAGTTTGGTCACTTTAGGGCTTGGGCTTAGTTTTGGGTTTTGGGCTTAGATTTTGGTCTTGCAGGCTTCCTTTTAAGTATTTTAAGTGAAATTTTTTGCCTAATAATTTAAATTTTCATCTTGGGCCTTGGTGTTGCTCTTATGGGCCTAAACAGGTTCTTTTCCTAAGTTTAAGGCTTCAACTTGTTAAGGGAGCTTATAGTGGATATCTAGGATGGGCCTTAGGGTTTAGTAAGCGTCTTGAACAACTTATTTTATGCCTTTTAATATAAATTTCAAACTTGTTCATCTCTTTTATTTGGGTCTTAAACTTGGGTTTCGAGACTATTTGGGCCTAACTTGCATTTTAAGGCCTTAGGCCTAAACCCACTTGTCTTTTTGGGCCTAATCTTAACCTTAGCCTTAAGTTTAGTCCACTTTACCTAACTTTATAGATCTGTTCATGATCATTATGGTGGTCATTAATACCATTTTTAAGTCTTTAATAACTAACTATGCTAGTTTAGGACTTTAGGTCATCATTAACTTACCTCACTTGGTTAATTAAGTCATAAAAGTGGCGTCCAAGGTGGGTTTTGGGGGTTTCAAACACACATCTTGCATGTTACATGTTTTAGTGCTTTTTTTCCATCATCTTAATTATGTTTTCTATTGACATAACTTGTGTATCCATCAAATATGAAGAAAAGGCATTTGAAATGCCCTAAGGAAGATGGCGGCACGGATGGTACTAAGGGTTTCATGGAGCTTTATTAACATCTTTTCAAGTTATTTATATAAAACTATCCCTTACACTTCTAGAATGTAAGTAACAAATTAGCTAAGTACAAGAATAAAGTTGTAATTATAAGGCTCCAAAATGACATGTACAAGATTATAACATATTTATATAGTATTTCTAATTTTGTACTCTCAAGATATCATAGGTAAAACTAGTGTAAATAGAAAAATTAAGTTAGATGAGTTTTACCTTAAACTAATTTATATGAGCTCCAAAATTTTCACTTAAAAACGAAGTCAAAATGACCTCCTTTGAGAAATAATGTTTGTTGGCAAGAAAATAGAGTGTGTATGTGATCTTTGGTGGCTTGTAATTTGGTGGCAATAGCTTGTAGTTCGGTGGCATGTGGTGGTGGAAAATGTAAAAGGCATCGAGGTGTGTAGAGGGGTTCGATAGCTCCTTTTGTTTTCTTCATTTTTTGTTTTTGTTTTTGTTTGGGTTTCGTAAGAGTGTTTCCTAAAGTTTTCTAAGAGTGAAGAATAGAGTAAAATGAGGGTTTTGAATAGGTGAAATTGCAGATAAAGAGGGTGGGATAAGGGAGGGGGGAATGTGGGGGAGGGGGGCAAGGTATTGCTTTAATTGGTTAAAATGGTATAATGATCAAGGGGGGACCATTTGTGCCTTGACCATTTACTTGATTTGGCAAGTGTTTGTCTCAAAATATCTTAATTGTATAATTAGCCCTTTTGTTTTGTCGTCTCCTTAATTGATCTTATCCATTTCTTAATTAAGAATACTAAGGTTGGTAGATAGATTAAAGGACAATTAAGCTAATTAATCGCAATTATACTTAATTAAATAATTTAGGCCTAATTAGGGTGTAACTAGGGTTTTTTGTATTATATCAATTTAATTAAGTTCATTTACCTATATTATTTCGTTTGTTATAGTCCTTTTTTATTTGGAACTAATTAGGGTTTTCGGACTACTTACGAGACTGGCGATTTAGGGTTACCTAGCAATTTAGAGAAATTATTTGTGATTAGCGAATAGTTTAAGGATATGCTTAGGGTTTATTAGTTGAATTAGGGTTTTGGACTTCTAATTAAGGTTTTACTCAATCTATTGATATTTTCCAATCATTTTAAGGTTTCATTCGTATTAGAGGTTTTATTGTTTTATGTGTATGATTAAGGTTTTAGGGTTTTACTCCTTTTAGGGTTTTTTGACTTATTACTTAGGGTTTATGATTTATTATTTAGGATCGAATTGTTTTACTTATTGATTTTATTATTATATCTTAAGTGGTTCTATGGATTACCTATTAACTTTTGTATTTGACTTTAAGTTCGGATCCAAAAGTTTGCGGGATTCATATTATCTTCCTAAGTATAATGTTAGCATTACTAAGAAGATGTTTTCATATAATTCCTTTGGTTTCATATGATTAATTGTTCTTAATTTGTAGTTAATTAAGATATAAAACCCAATTAGTCGATTAAGGTGTAGTTAAGTTTCTTAATCTTAGGTATTAGTACACTTAGCACAAATTAGGCGCATTTTAGGGCCTAATGTGTTAAATTAAGTTGGTTAAGCCCATTGGGTCATTTTGTTTAATTAGTTTAAGGAATTGAGACAATTATTACTGTTCAAGTACATTTAATAAGGTAGATTAAGGTTTTAGGGAAATTAAGCGATTAGTTTTCGATTAATGAATAGTTTTACTATTTAATTGGAGTACAATAGTTAGATTAGGGTTTTTGACTGTAGATTCATTTAAGGTTTTGAAATTTAAAGGCTCATACGTATTAGGGTTTCAAGTAGGACTTTAGTATTCGAAGATTCATTTAAGGTTTTGAATTCATTATTAGGGTTATCTATATCAATATTCATTTTTGGCTTAGCTTACCCTTTATCAGTTTTAGGGAGCTCTCATGGGCTTAGATTATTGATCTTTTTCCTATTAGGGTTTAGGGTTAGTTTCATTAGATTAAGTTGATCTTGGGAGTTAACATTAGTTATTAGCATTTGTTTATAAGATTTTAGGGCTTTTAAGTGTAGGGGTCAAACTAGGGCTTGGACTGCCATTTAGGGTTTTAGGAGTTTGAGGTTGGGTTTTTAAGAGTAGTCTTTTAGGTTTAGGGTTAGTTATTTTGCTAATGCTAAGGGTGTCTTTCGAGAAATCATATTAACTTTCAACCCCTTACCTAAGAAATTTGAGGGGTTTGCAGGGTAGTTATGTATAGCTCTTCTATAGGCTTAAGTCTAAAATCGAGGGGTGGAAGGATAGGTTTGTCCAGGTCAAGTTAAAGTGCGACCTGCCCTTTTCTATTGGTTGGAATAAGTCGATTAAGACATCCTCAATTGAGTTCATTGGCCTTGAGGTTGATGATGTGAAGGAGAGCTCCTTGACATTGCCTATTGACAAGGGGGTGGGTTCTATATTGGGAACACCATGAGCCATTACCTCCAGAAGAGAATGTTGTTCGGTTAGGAAACAAGTATTGGCCGAGTGTGTAGTTGAGGAAGGTAACTGGGAGTTCATCGTTGGATGTTTTTGGTAGGGAAGCTCGAGGTTGCTTGTCTTCAGTAGGTTTGTTTTTCTTTGTTGATTGTTTTGTTTTTGTTGCTAATTTTGTTTGTGTCTTCATAGCTCCCTATCTCCATGATAATGACTTCAAATGGGCTTTTATAGTGGCCAAGGAGAAGAGGCTTTACGAGAAGGTTGAAAAGGGCAAGAAAAAGGCTGGGGTATAGGAGACCTTGGCTGCTGCTTGAGACAATGAAGATTCTCTCTTGAGGAAGAGGAGCAGGAAAGAGGATGTTGGCACCTTGAGGGGAAGAAAGCAAGAGGGTCCCTTCGATTGCCAAAGAGGCGGATGCCATGCCTATGGGGATCCCCTTGGTGATAGTTATAGCAGGAGCTGTTGATGGGGGGCTCAGGGAGACCTATCCTTGAGCAACAAGTCCATGATGAGCCTTCTAATGATGGGGCTCTAGATAGGTAATAGCAGTAGTAGAGGGTGAAGGGCTTGATGGGGACCCAATAAAACTACAAGGTAGACATGGTTGACGTTGACAATAGGTTGAAGAGCTCACTTGGTCATTGTTAAGGTAAGGAGCTAGCCTTGATGCTTGTGGTTTCGAATCTCGCTAGGCTCTTCCTCAGGAAGGGATACTTAGAGACCATGATGATGGCGATGGAGATGCTAAAAGAGGCTATGACGTTCTATAGGTATGCTTTCTCCCATGGCTATGGGATCCTTCAATGGGTAAGTTGCCTTTGTCTTTGTTTTTTTTCTTTTCCAAGTATTATGGGGTGTTGGTGACTAGCCTTGTTTGTTTTCGTTGTATGCGACCTACTAGTGAAACAATGAACTAGAAGGGGAGGTTGATAGGCTAAAGTCCGAGGTCAAGGAATGAAAGAATAGGATTAATGATTTAATCTTGACCTATGGTAGGCTAGAGGAGGAGAAGTAGAAGGCTACTGAGGAAGTGACTCATGTGGGGGACCAGGCTGAAGCAATAGAGATGGGCCTAGAGGAATCCAAAGCTTTGGTTGATTCTTGAGAGCACGAGCTTATTAAGGAAAAGAAGGAAGTAAAGAGGAGCAAAAAGGAGCTCAAGGAAGCTCGAGCCAAGTTTGGGGATTAGGATGCTGAGCTTAAGGATGGTAGGGACCTTACACCTAAGGCCGTAGAGAGGATCTTCAAGGAGATCACCATGGGGTCGAACTTTACTGAAGTAGCTGCTTGCATTGAATTAGAGGGAGGGAGGCAGGTGAGGGTAGAGGTTACACCTTCCCTTCGACTTGAGCTTCCTCTTTTGGCTAGATGAGAAGGATGACTCTAGTGATGGCTCTAGGGAATTGTAGCTAAAGGTGCTGAAGACGGTGGAGTTAGGGGTCAGGTCGAGAACTGGTATAGGCCTTCTTCTCTCTTTGTTTCTTTTCTCCCCTTTTGTACTCAAGGCTAGGATGCTGGCCCATAATCCTTATACTTACATTAATGGAATGAAAAGTAGTTTCTTCAAGTATTATTGTCTCTTTATGCTTACTTAATATTTGTTCTCAATACTTGTTATTTCTAAGTGTTAACATTGGCTTAGGTGTTCAAGTACCAATAAGATCATAAGGGTTGGGTTAGTTTAGGTCGGCTGGTAGACTTTGTAGGTTGTACCTAATGCTTGGCGTAGTAGTTTCTTGACTAGGTCATCATTATCTCCTCACACTAATCTAACCTTATGTATTTCAATTAGTATTTTCTTTCCAAGTGCTTAAGTGTACTCAGTGGGGTCGTTATGCTAAGGAGTGTTACTTATGGGCTTGAGGGCTCTATGACCAAGTTGTGATTGGTTTAGGGCACTGAGCCTTTGAGGGTCCTCAAGTGGGTATGGACCTAGTGTGTTGACTAGGTCAATGCACTTAGTCTAAAGTGCTAACAATTCAAGTGCAAATAACTCTAGGGTGCTCAAGGTCAAGATATGCATCGACTCATGTGCTTTGGCTTCGAGGATGTGCTTCGACTCAATTAGATCTGGGGCCTTTCTTCCTTCGAGTAGCATTATTGATGATCGGTTGAGCTCAATGGTGATCGAACTATAGTGAAGTGTGATGTAGATCAAGAGAGAACAGTAGACAAGTATAGGAACTCATCTTTCATTAATTTGAGGAATATTTACAAGTACTTTGAATTCTTCATAGAACTTTACAAAAAGTAAGGTCTTAGGTTGTTAGCGTTTCATATCTTCAGGATGGGTTGTTGGTCGAGGGTCTCTAGTTTGCAGGCTCTATTGCCTGCATCCTCGTCGATTCGTTCGGGGTCCTCCCAGTTTCGTGCGAGCCTACCTTAGCCTTCTCATGATCTCGTGGCCTCCAATTTACGACGTACTAGGTCTCTAGGCTGAAATATATTGTGCTTGAACTTTTTGTTATGGTACCTAGCTACTTACTAGTAATAAGCAGCCACTTGAGCTCTGGTGACATTGTGCACCTTATCGGTAGTGTCAAGGCTTGCTTGTAAGGCTATCTAGTTAGTTTTGGCATCAAAGCTTTGGACCCTACTTGCATGGAGCTCTAGTTTGATGGCTAGCATTGCTTTGGAACCAAAGGCAAGGCATAATGAGGTTTCTTTAGTAGACGTTCTCTGAGTTGCTTGATATCCCAAAAGGATGGTAAGGAGTTCATTAGCTTACTTCCCTTCGCTCACTCCACTCTCTTCTTTAGGCTAGCGAGGATATTCTTGTTTGTGGCTTCGATTTAGCCATTGGTTTGAGTATGGGCCATTACAGTGTAGTAGAGTCCAATGTGGATCTTCTCACATAAATCCCAGAACTTAGCACCATTGAACTGTTTGCTATTATTGGTGATTGAGACATAAGGCACCTTGAGCCTAGTGAAGATGTTGATGAGGACAAATCCTTCGACCGCTTTGGTTGTTATGCTTGTAACCGCCTGAATCTCGACCCACTTTGTGAAGTATTCTATGGTCATTAGGATTAACTGAAGAACCTTGAATGTTTTAGTAAAGGTTTTGAGGATGTTGAGTCCCCATTGGGTGAATGGCTATAGGCTTGTCATAAGGTGGAGCTGGGTGCTTATGGCTTGACTAATGGGTAAATGCTTCTGGCATTTGTAGCATCTTTACCCTATAGTCTTCGTATCTTATTTCATCGTTAGCCCATAGTAAAGGAGGCATAAGGCTTGGATATAGAGTGTTTGGGCTTAAATGTGATTAGTGTAGATCTTGACGTGCAATTCCTCTAGGGCAGGATGCCTTCCTTGGGCTTGAGACATCGAAGAAGAGGTATGCTATACCCTCAATGGTAGAGGACATTGTCAATGATTGTATAATTGTTCATGCTATAAGTAAGCCTCTTAGCTTCTCCCCTATCCTCGAGCAACGTCCTTGTTTAAAGAAATTTAAGAATTGGATCTGTCTAGTAAGGCTTAGTGGACAAATGTCGGATTTGCAGTACTTCATACTGCTGCTCTTCAAATGTATGCTCAGGGACATACTATAAGAGGATTTGCTTGTCATTTGTGTAGGGTGGTGGGATTGCTATAGATGCGAACTTCAATAGTCTATCTACCTCAAGGTTCTCTACCCAAGGAATCTCAATGATATTTCATGAGGTGAATCCTGAGGTGAGGTCCTACACTACTCTAAGATATTTGATCATGGCACTTCCCTTCGCCCTGTACTCCCCTTTAACTTATTGCACCACGAGCATAGAGTTTAAGTAGATCTCTACCTTCTCAACCTTAACGTCTTTGGAGATTTTGAGGCTAACAATGAGTGCTTCATACTTGACCTCATTGTTGCTTGTTGAGAATCCAAACTTGAGCACATATAAAACCTTAGTACCATAAGGCCTTTACAAAACTATGCTTGCTTTACTCTCCCGCCTTGAGTAGAGGATCTATTAACTTGGAGAGTTCACATTGGTATGTCAATTTCGTCGATGCTTCCTTTTGTCCGGTATATTCGACAACAAAGTCCATGAGGATTTGTGCCTTAATAGCTTGCCTCCAGCGGAATTGAGCTTTGTAGGCATGAGCTCCAACGCATATTTAACCATACAGCCTAAGGTGTTAGGCTTCTGTAAAATGGTCCATAGTGGCTGGTTGATGAGGATAACGATAGGATGTGCTAAGAAGTAGGGACTCAGCTTCTTCGAAGCAATCATCGTGGCTAGAGCGAACTTCTCTACCCGCGTATACTTGGTCTTTAAGCCTTGTAGTATGTGGTTAACGTAGTAGATCAGCTTATGATCTCATCTATATACTTAGATGACCACGGAAGATGGTGTTTGAATACTAACGATTAAGTATTAGTACAACTTTTCATCGGGGATTGGCTTGGAGAGGACGAGTGGGCTCTATAGGAATTGCTTGAGCTTATTAAACACAACCTTACATTCTTTGGTTTAGATGAACTCTGATGGGTTCTTCTTACAGCTTGAAGAACTCGAAACACTTGTCAGCACTTCTAGATACAAGGCATTAAGCGTGGCAACCTTATTAGTGAGCCGTTGGAGTTCTTTGATTGTTTGGGGGGCTTACATTCCTCAATGACTTGTGTCTTGTCTAGGTTAGCCTTGATGCTGTGCTTTATGACCATGAACCTAAAGAACTTGCTTGAGCTTACCGCAAATATGTACTTTTAGGGGTTGAGCTTCATTTAACACTTGCGTAAAGTTTCAAAGATCTTGCGTAAGTCCTCAATGTGGTCGGCTTTCTCCTTTCTCTTGATGATCAAGTCATTGACATAGACCTCGACGTTTCATCCGAGTTATGGTTTAAAGATTGTTGTCACCAACCTTTGATATGTTGCCTTGGTGCTCCTAAGGCTGAGGGGTATGACTTTATAGTAGTACGTGTTGAAGTCAGTGACGAATGATGTGTGTACTTAGTCGTTAAGGGCCATATGTATTTGATTGTAACCTGAATAGGCATCCATAAGCTGAGCATTGCATGGCTAGATATTGAATCGACAAGCTAGTCAATCTTAGGGAGAGGAAAGAAGTCCTTCGAGTAAGCTTTATTTAAGGTAGTCCATGCACATATGTTACTTCCCATTAGACTTGTTGACAAGCATTGTGTTCATTAGCCAAGTCGAATGGCTCTCCTCCCTCGTGAATTCGGTTTGGAGCAACTTTTGCACCTCCTTCTCAATGGGGACCTATCTCTTTAGTGTGAAGTGTCTTTTCTTTCGTTTGATAGGTTACATACTAGGGATTTCTTGGAGGTGGTACGTTGCCTTAGGGATGTTAACGATGTGAGGCATCTTGTAGGGGGAGGATGTGAAATTGTCAGAGTTAGACAAGAGGAAAGTGACAAGCTGCTCCTTATCTTCGGCTAATAATGATGTCCTTATTTGCGTAGTCTATTCGGGGCTGCTCCCAAATAATATAACCTTAGTCTTCTCTGTAGGTACTCCCGTGAGTCTTGCGTTTCTTCTGGTCCTGACTCAATGTGCATGACTTGATCCTAGGAAATATCCTTCAAGTAAAGTGATTTAGAGAGCTTTTGGTTACCTCGAGCTACATCAACTCCCATAGGTGTTAAGAACTTCACCTTCAAGCATCGTTAACTGATGCACATGTCAAACTTGTTCAAATTCGGTCTCCCTAGTATGGCATTGTATGGAGAGAAGTGGTCGACAACAACAAAGTCGATCAGCTGTAAGGCAACGTACTCACCGTTACTTAATTGAACAAGGAGTGTGATAAGGCCCTTGGTTGGAACTGACTTGCCCCCTAAACCATCTGAACTTTACTTGTAAGGTTGTAGGCGCTCCTTTAATTGATACTTCATTTGATCGTAAGCATGGTAAAACAAGATGTCTGTCGAGCTTCCATTATTGATGAACGTTTTTAGGATGCCGAAGTGGCTTATGTTAGTGTTGATCACTATTGAATCTTATTTCGGTTTTCTTTAATTTAATTTATATTAAGCTTAGCTTATTTAATATAAATTACTCGACATCAAATTAACAAAAAAAATTCTTTAAAAAATGTTTAAAAAATATTTTAAAAAATAACTTGGAGTCACTAACTAGTTAAATTGATAAAAAAAAAAAAATCCAATTAGGGTTTTCGGGTGAAAACCCTAATTTAGTTACTAGTTTACAAATATTCTAAAAATAATTTTTAGAAAACTAAATCAGAAAAACTAAGTTCGGGAGCTAACCTATTAAGATTAAATTACTATGTAAAAATTAAAAAAAAAAACTAATGGCTGTATTTTTTATAATTTTTCTAAAAATAATGATATATATACAGATATGCAAAAATATAACTAAAATGAATTTTTTATGGTTTCTTATTACGAATTTTCAAGAAAAAGAGAATTTTTTTTATATTTTATACAGTTGTTCTGAATGTGCTTATATATTTACTAGTTGGGATCAAATTAATGTATTTCTTTTTTAGAAAAATTTTAGTGGGTGGATCTTTTTTTAAATTTAAAAATCGAGTCAGATTTACTTTTATTTAATAATTTATTATTTTTATAAAAAAACCTAAAAAGATATAATTTTACGAATCTATTTTAAAAGA
The DNA here is from genome assembly GCA_024138015.1 of Lumnitzera littorea. Classification (NCBI taxonomy): domain Eukaryota; kingdom Viridiplantae; phylum Streptophyta; class Magnoliopsida; order Myrtales; family Combretaceae; genus Lumnitzera; species Lumnitzera littorea. The sequence continues at coordinate 71,857,410 of JAMXBB010000011.1, read as the reverse complement.
AAACCTAACTAACTAAATCTTTTAAAAAAAAAATCCAATTAAGATTATATATATATATTTTTAAAAAAATCAGTATGTGTCAAAAACTATTTTTTCCTAAATTCTACATGCAATATATACTAAGATATGCTTCGAAGATACGGATCTTAGAAAAAAAATATGTGATTTTTCAAAAAATACAATTTTAGTTAAAAAAATGTAATTTAACTAAATTTATCAATAAATTGAAAATTATCTAAAAAAAATAGAGAAACAGTATGACAATTATTAAATATATATAAAAAAACTCGTACTAAAGAAAATAAAATAGTAAAATAAATTAATTAACTAATAAAACAAAAATAAATAATTAAATATAATAATAATTTCTTTTAATTACCTAAATGAGTCGAGTCGTGTGTGATCGGTATGTTTGTGTTGATTGTATCATGATTGTCTAGACTACATTTGTATGCTCGATATGGAATTGATTGTGATCGTATGCAGTAGTGTTGATCTTGATCGCATGTGAAATCTACTTCATGTGCGTGTTGCAGTGAGGCATGTGTGATTAGGTTGTGCGATCGTACAAGGAAGTGTGGATTGTGTGTAGCGTGTGTGTGTGACCATATGTGAGGGATGGTGTGTCAGTTTGCGTGTGATCGTGTGCAAGGGACATTGTGTCAGTGTGTATGTGTTTAGTCAACGTGGGACATTATGTTAGTGTGTGTGTTTAGCAGCGTAGAACGTTGTGTTGGTGTGTAGGTCAGTGTGTAGTGATAGTGTGCAGTGGCAAGTGATCAAGGTGTATGCTAGCGCGTGTGGTAGTGTGCAGTGACAATGTGGTTGTGAGTATGATCAGGGTGTGGTGATAGTGTAAGTGTGATCAGGGTGTATGCTATTGTATATGGTAGTGATTGGTGAGGGAATGGTTGGCAATGCTTGTGATTGTGTGTAGTATGCGGCTTTGTTTATGAATGTATGTTGGGGATTGTGAAAAATATGTCAAAACTTTACCGCCGAATTATTATTTATAAGCTACACAATTGAATCTTTTGAATTTTTTGGATATAGATTTAATCTCAACAAATCCGGATATGAAAGATAAGATCATCCCTTATTTAGATTCATTGAAGATTTAACCTAGTTTTTAGAAACCGTATATTGATTTGGGTTTTTTATTTTAGGGCTCGACTTAGTCTATCTTGATTTAGCCCATTTAATAAATCCTAAGTCTGTTTAGCTTAATTAGATAAAAATCCACTTTATATCGGACTAGACTAAAAAGTATTTTAATGAAGCCCGATTCTTTAACGATTTAGAATTTATTAAATTGAATGTGCACTATTATCTGATTCAACCCTAAACAACTCAACTTGACTCGACTCGACTTGATACGACTTGATACTTTATTTTTTATTATTTTTTTTGTTTTTATTTTTTCTTCTTCTCTTTTTATTTTATTTTATTTATTTTTTATTATTTTTAAACTTGGCCTAATCAAAATACTAAAATAAAAATGGTAAAAATAAGGTGTCTACAATCACCAAAGGATTAATGTATGGGTACTTTATGTCTTCTTTATCCTCAACTAAGAAGGAGATGGTGGTGTTTTTCCTCAGCTTCTTTGCTTAGACAAAGAGTGCCTCATGTTAGGCTTGGAAGGGGAAGTAATGTCCCTTAGCCTTGGTCCTCCAGTTATGGTTAAGACTTATCCTCTTCTAACTCGGCGTTGATTATCATTAAGGTTGTGTTGCTGTAGTTGTTGTTGCTCTTCTTCATTTTGTTAGTGTCGTGATGGCCGTTAAACTTCCTTTCATGTATGACGAGATGGTCGATGTAGCCTTTGTGTATAAGGCCTTCAATGAAATTCCTTAGGTGGTAGTGCTCATTGGCGTTATGCCTGTATACATTGTGGTAGTTACAAAATTGTCCCAATATTACGGCTTTTGGGGTCTCTTGAACCTGATGAGGTGATCTGTTTTTAGGTTCATACATACGGAGAAGCACTATAATGAACAAGAATGAAAAGAAAACAAAAGGGGGTTTAGCAAATCCAAATAACTACCAGTTGGATACGACATACTAGCTAATCTTACTTAGCTTAATTTAAACACTTGATATAACACATGAATGTCAAACTATGGTTGCTCTCCATTAACTCTTGTTAAAGGAGTTAGATAAGAGCTAAGGATAATAGAGAACACGTAGGTTACTTTGAAAAGAAAATTCTATAATTCAATAATACTAGCATGATGTCTACATACAAAAGAAGTGAGGTATTTATATGACCTCAAGAAGGGTTGTAATAAATAAGGGAAAGATAAAATGGATAATATACAAAAGATTCTTAAAACATTCTTAAAAAGGTAAAAACGACAAATGCTACAGTGTATGGAGAAAGAAGCAATTCTTTTCGGAAGTTGTGGTAGAAGATATGTGTTGAGTGGTGACTAGCGATTCGTACTAAGGTTGGTTTTGCTGATGCGAATTCTTGGATAGCTAGACAGTTGCAGAATTAAGCTTGGATGAGGGTAGGAGAGGATCTAGAAGTTGGGTTGACCTAATTTTGGTTAGGTCGAATCTCAGACATTTTGGAGTCTCTTGAGGTCAGACAGTTTGGTATCTTGGCTCGGATAGATGCTTAGTGTCTGATAGCTTAGAAGTTGTACTGATCTTAACTATAGTTTAGCACTTAGGTCAACAGAAGTGTAGGAGTCTAAGATTAATGAAGGAATCCTTGTCTTGTAAGGGTTCTTGAGCTAGTATTCGTCGAGTTAGTCTTTGTAATCCTCTAGCTCGACTTTATGTGATAGGTTTGAGGAGTTGATTCTTATCATTTGCTTAGGGATCAAAAAGATTTATCCTCAAATCTGAAGGAGCTTCTTGTGGTTGTGCCTCTCTTGCTTTTGCAGTATCTTCTTCTTATTGTTGGGGAGATCAAATTGAATACATTAAAGGTAGGGGAGACACCATAGCTTTTAGGTAGTTGGATTTGGTAGGTGTTGCGGTTGATCTTCTTTAAGACCTTGAATAGACCATCAGCTTATGGAGATAGTTTATTCTATCTTAGGTGTGAAAATCTGTTTCAGTTGAGGTAGATCCATATTAGGTTGACTGGCATGAAAGAAACAATTCGGCAGCTACAATTGCTTATCTCTTGCTGTTTTTTTTTTATCAAACTTGGCGATCTTCCTTACTACGGATTGGTGTAGCTTTTGTAATCCTTTGGCTTGGTCAATTCTAAGCTAGCTTTCTTTTGCAGTTGTAGGGGTACCAATCATATCTAAGAGAATAGTGAGGTTGAGGTGATAGACGACCTTAAAAGGAATCTTCCCAGTAGTGCTATGGATGGTTCGATTGTAAGTGAACTCTACGATAGGTAGGTACAAGTCCTAATCTCTTAAATTCTTTCCCATAATAACTCGAAGTAAGGTGCCTAACATTTTGTTGATTACTTCAGTCTAGCCATTAGTTTGGGGATGATTACTAGAGTTAAGCACAAGTTTAGTCCCAAGTCTCTTCTAAAGTGCCTTTCAGAAATACCTCAAAAATTTTGTATCTCGATTTGATACAATGGTCTTCAAGATTCCATGTAGGCGAACAACTTCCTACAAAAATAAATCGATAATATATAAAGCATTGTTGATTCGGTGGTATGGAATAAAGTGTGTCATTTTGCTGAATCGATCTACTACAAGGATGAATCCTTCCCGTTGGATGTCTACAATAACCTTAGGACAAGGTCTACTCTGAGGTTGACCTAAGGTGAGATCGGTGTTGGTAAGGGCATGTACTCTCCATGTGACACTCTGTTTCCCATGTGACACTTTGTTTCCTTTTGCTTGTTTACACGCTTTGCAACTTCCAACTATCTTGTGGACATCTTTGGGTAAACCAGGCTAGTAGAAGTTTACTCTCAATGGGTCGGCTATTTTGGTTTCTCTAAAATGACTAGATAACTTATTATTATGGACTTCCCTAACCAACAGCTTGCGTGTAGAATAACTTGATATACATAGCCTCTTCTCTTTAAACAAATAGCCATCTTTCAAGTAATATCCTCTAACAACAACTCCTTCTTTGTACTTCTCAAGAATAGGACCAAAATGTAGGTCCTGAGTATATTGTTCAACAATAAGAGAAAAACCCAGTAATTTTGTTTGCAAAGTGGTTAATAAGATATGCCCATGTGACAAAGCATCAGTGACTATGTTAAAACTACTCTTCTTATGCTTAATCACGTAATAAAAGCTTTCCATAAACTCTAACAATTTTTCTTACCTCTTTAAAGGTTTACTCTGACTCCTAAGATGCTTCAAGGACTTATGGTTCGTATAAATCATAAATTCTTAAGGTAAAAGATAATGTTGCCATACAATAAGAGCTTAGAAAAGAGAATATAACTCTTTCTCATACACATAGTAATTCAGTATGGCACTATTGAGCTTTTCACTGCAATAACCAATAGGTCGGCGCTTTTGCATTAGTATTGTGCCAATACCAATACTTGACACATCGCATTTTAGCTCGAACGGCTTGTCAAAGTCTAGGATGGCTAAGACAGGGGCAATAGTAAACTTCTCCTTAATCTTCTTGAAGCTCTACTTAGCTTAGTTGTTCCAATAGAATCATTCACTCTTCTTAGTAAGCTTAGTCAGTGGGGTAGCAATGGTATTGAAGTTCTTAATGAACTTCCTGTAGAAAGGAGCGAAGCTATGAAAGCTTTGTACTTCAGTAATGCTCTTCGACATCAATTACTCCAAGATAACTTAGATTTTCTCCTCATAAGCTTGGATTTCATCTCCCGACACTACATAACTAAGGAAGACAATTTTACCTTAGCAAAATGTGCACTTCTTCAAGTTCCCATACAGTTTCTCAGCTTACAAAATATTAAAAACAGCTTGGAAATGTTGTAATTGGTTTGCTAGGTTGGCATTGTACAACAATATGTTATCAAAGTACATGACCACACATTGTCTTATCAAAGGGCGCATCACATGGTTTATGGGCCTCATAAATGTACTCGGCGCATTAGTAAGTTCAAAAGGCATAACTGATCACTCATAGAGAGCATACCTCGTCTTAAATGTAATCTTTTACTCATCACCGAGTCTTATGTGAATTTGATGGTAGCTACTTTGCAAATTAATCTTCTAAAATATTTAGGCACTCTATAACTTGTCTAATAGGTCATCGTACCTGAGTATAGGATATTTGTACTTTACAGTAATGCGATTAATAGCTTTGCCATCGATGCATATGCACCATGAACCATCCTTTTTTGGGATAAGCAGAGCTGGCTTGACATAAGGGCTTATGTTCTCTCTTACATATCTACACTTCATTAGCTTGTCTACCTGTCTCTTCAGCTTGGATGCCTACTCATGATTCATTCTGTAAATGGGTCTGTTTAGCAGGGTTGCGCCTGGCTATAAGTCAATGCAGTATTCAATGCTTTGGACTGTTGGTAGTCCTGTAGGCAGCTCTTTAAGAAATAGGTTGAAAAACTCTTCTATCAATTTTTGAACCTCTTTAGGTATAACTTCTAAATTCCTCAATTCTAGTAGTCTCCTTACCAATAGGAACATAGGTTTATCGGCCTTCTCAACATCTCGAAGCTTTCTTTAGCTCATCACTAATGCCTTCTTCTTGCTAACTTGGATGAGCTGATTATGTGTCTCGTTCACCTGGCTTGGTGTCATAGGTTGCAACACAATTTTCTTTCCATTCTCTATAAAGGCATAAGTGTTCTTATATCTATCGTAAATAACACGTTTGTTGAATAACTAAGGTCTCCTTAACAATAAGTGTAAAGCTCTCATGAGGGTGACATCACATACTACTCCGTCCCTATATATGTTCCCAATACAGAATGGTCCAACCACTTGCTTTATAACATACAGAGCACCCTTGTCATGTAGCCAGTGTAGCTTACATGGTGGGGGGTGCTTAGAGGTTGGTAGACCTAGCTTCTGCACAAAGGACTAGGTAACAACATTAACACAATTGTCTCCATCTATAATGATCATGCACAATTGACACTTGATGGTAAACTTGGTGTGGAACAAAATTTCTCTCTAGTCTTCTTCGTTGCCCGATATTGAGTTTAATATTCGTCTTAGCACCAAGGTCATCAGTTCTCCTTAGTCGGCATAGATACAGGTTTCTTCCTCATCTTTAACTTCAGTTTACCTAACATTTTTCTCTTCATCCTCAGGCTCACTTTTGTGGGTATTGCTTGCTTCATTGCCTCGAAGGACCATAATTCCTCGATTAGGACATTCAGCAGCCATATGTTTGTAACCCAAGCACTTAAAGCATTTTGCACTCGTCTTCCATCCTGGGGTTTATCCTTCTTGTATGTCCTTAGGGTCAGTTTATCATCAGCTTAGCTCTTTAGGCTAGCTTGGCCATCGTCAGGTCAATAAGTCTTCTCCTTTGCTTGAATAGGTCTTCTTTGCTTAGTATGGATAGGTTGGCGTGAAACAAGAGTTCATGAAAAGTTCAGCCCTAGTCTTCTCGAATTATTTCTTCTCTACTTGTTGACCCTCTATGCTACCTTAATGGCCTGCTCTAGAGTGTAAAACCTTTGCACTTCCACAATATTATGGATCTCATATTTAAGTCCATAAATGAATCAAGATATAATATGAGCTTTGGGTTCATCCATATCTACTCAAATCATTAACATTTGGAACTTTCTAACATAATCATCAATAGTTTGACTTCTTTGGCAAAGCTCTTGCAACTTAGCAAATGTATTTTGCAAATATTTCTCAGGTGTGAATCTTCCCCTCGATAATCTCTTCACCTTTTCCTAAGACTATACACTTCATCTTCCATCTCTCACTCTAGCTGCATTCAGATTCTTCCACTGCATGGCGGTATATTTAGAAAATTCAAGAGCAACAAGTCGAACCTTTACTATCTTAGTATATTCATAATAGTTAAACACCTTTTCAACGTTCTCTTCCTACTCTAGATATTTATTTGCATCCCCATTGCTAGTAAAGATCGAAATTTGAACTTTGACATTGTTAAGCCTTTCAGGAGCTTGATGCCTTCACTCTTCCACCTCGTAGTATTCCCTTCTTCTTCTTCTTCATCGATCTCTATGCCTACCTTCTCATCATCCTCCTTGATTTCCTCTTACTTAAGTCTCTGTCGTACGGGTCAGTCTGCTACTTGTCCAACTTTGTGAAGTCAAGCTAGGCGATTAGCTTGGCTAACATAGCTATATTTATGTTCTTGCACTTTCTCTACTTGGTTACGATTAGGCATACGTTACGGTGGTTGCCTATTACCTTATATAGCTATAACAAGACTCTTAACAAGATTAGTGTGTCCGTTAAGCTTATCATCGATTAACTTTAGGGTATTATTGTCATGTTGACCATGACTAACACGAGTGCCATTGTTTTGGTCACCAATAACTCCATGAACGCTAGAATCTAACATAATGCAATACTTTCCCGACAACTTCGACGACACAATATTCAATAAAACCCTTTTCTGACAACCTAGGATCATGCTAGTACACTTGGATCACTTTAATACATAACATAAAACAAGTAATGTAGAAATGAACCTTACTCTGTTTTTGTAGTAGAGAAACAAAGTAGAACAGAGCGACAAGACCTACTACACTTGCCTTTGGTAACTATCACCTCTCAGCCTACTACTTCAAAACCCACTTTAAACTTGCTTAAACACAACTTCAGCACATTCTACACGAACACACTACATTCGCTAATGAAGAACACAGTAGCTATGAACAAAACTCCACTACACTTCATACACTCCCTCTTAGAACCTTGCTTTAATACTAGTGAAGCTGATGCGTCTCTAAGGTTATACATATGGAGAAGCACCACATCAAACAAGAATGAAAAGAAAACAAAAGGGGGTTTAGCAAATCCAAATAGGTACCAGTTGGATATGACACACCAACTAATCCTATTAAGCTTAATCTAAACACTTGATATAATATACAAATGTCAAATAAGGTTGCTTGCCACTAACTCTTGCTGAATGAGTTAGATAAATAAAAAACATAAGTTACTTTGAAAGGAAAATTTTGTAATTCAATAATAGTAGCATGCTGTCTATGTACAAAAGAAGTGAGGTATTTATATGACCTCAACTAAGGTTACAATAAATGAGGAAAAGATAAAATGGATAATGCATAAAAGATCCTTAAAATATTCTTATGAAGGAAAAATCGACAAATGCTACAGTTTATGGAGAAAGAGGGAATTCTTTTGCGAAGTTATGCTAGAAGGCATGTGTTGGGTAGTAACTGGTAATTTATACTAAGGTTGGTCTTGCTGATGTGAATTCTTAGATAGCTCGACAGTTATAGAATTAAGCTTAGATGAAGGTAGGAGAGGATTTGGAAACTGGGTTAGCTTGATCTGGATTAGGTTAGAGCTCAGACATTTTGGAGCCTCTTGAGATCAGATAGCTCAACAGCTTAGCTTGGATAGATGCTTAGTGCTTGACAGCTCGGAAGTTATACTGTATCAACTATAGTTTAGCACTTAGGTCAGCAAAAATAAGAGTTTAAGATCAATGAAGCAATCCTTGTCTTATAAGGGTTCTTGAGCTAGTATTCATCGAGTTAGTCCTTACAATCCTTTAGCTTGGCTTTGTGCGATAGGTTTGAGGAGTTAATTCCTATTAGGAGGTCTAAGGAGCTACCTCCTAACCTTGTAGAGCACTTCGCTGATAAGGTAGTTTAATGGTATGTAGCTTACATAGTTTATGAACTTTTGTTTTTTCCTCTCTTAGGGTTCCTTAGAGAAAGATAGCCTATCTTCTCAAGGATTGAGGTGATCCTTCATGAGGAGTTACTGTAATGGTTGTCACTCTCTAACCTTGCCTGAATAGCATCCTCCTGAGCAACATACTTATCTGTCATCCTCATTAACTTGTTGAAAGTTTTCGGGTGGTTGGAGGCAATCGCTTTGAAGAACATGTTATTAGGGTCTAAGTTGTTGATGATAGCTTAGAGGGTAACCCTAGTGTCAAGCATTGGAACTTAGAGTTTTGCTTGATTGAAGTGCTCTAAGAAGGCCTCGACTGTCTCATTTGGCCTTTACTTGACATTGTGTAAGGTCAAGGAGTCCCTACATGGCACCTTACTACTAAGAAAATGCTGCTGGAACTCGACTGCAAGCTCATCAAAGGAATTGATCAAGTCATCTTATAATTGGTTGAACCATAGCAATGTTGCCTTCATTAATGTGCTTGAGAATCCATTGTACATTATGGTAACGGAGAAGTTGTGTAGACTTATTATGGTATGAAAGTGCATCGGATGGTCATTAGGGTTGCCTAAGCCATCATAAGTCTTTAGGTATGGGAGTAGACACCTTGTGTAAGGGTTACCTCGAAGATGATCGGTGTGAAGGGGCTCCCACTCATTCCTAACCTTGATAGTTGAGTCAAGGGTTCAACCCATTTCTGCTTGTACATACTTGAGGCGTAATGAATGTGTTCATACAATTCTTGCACATTCATCTCCTCAAGTGGCTTTTAGGATTTACTTAGAGAGAGTTCTCTTTGCACCTTGTTAGTGCTTGACTACTCACTTGGCATGTTTGCCTTACCATGATTAGTATTTGATTGATTGCGAAAGTTCTTTGGGGGATCATGATCAAGTTGAACATACTCGCATGGGCATGCTAGGTTCACAAGAGGCATCAAGGAGCACCTACTGTATCTGCTTAGCTTACTAGACAAGCTATTAGAGGGGTCCTTGTAGTGAGCCTTGCCTTGAGTTTTTTGTGAAGCTGCAACTTCTTGTCATAAGGTAGTGTCTTCTTCAAACATTCTCTGATTCACCTCTAGCATCTAGTAGAATATAGTCATAAGTCAATCAAACTCCAAAGGTCATGGAGTCGTTTGTAGTGGTGGTGTTGGTGATCGACCGTTGTCGACATAGTGGGATGCTTAAAGGTTTGTGTTTTTGTTCTTAACCTTGATTAGTGAGTTTGTAGAAATGGTAAGTGCTAAATGGTGATAGTGGATATCAAAGGCAGTGGTCTTTAGGTGATCTTCCAGTAGTCTAGTAGTCGCGTATGGTGGTGAACTTGCAAGAAAGCCCCTTGTGGTAGTGGTAATGCAAGTGAGGGCCCTGTAATGCTAAAGTTAGTAAGAAGGGAAAAGAGAGAGTTTTGAGAGTGTTATAAGTGTATATAGAGTGTTCGAGGACTCAATCTTATACTTGTAGCTTTATGCTCTATTTATATAGCATAAAGCTTACTTGCTTAGGACACATGGTAGATGTAGATTCGTTAGTATGTGGTTAGTGCAAGGAGGCATGCTCAGTATGAGAAAGGATAGCACCTTTCCATTAGTTGGTGGCTCTAGGGACGTAATACAGACTCGTGGATGAACACACGAACCTGATATCATGAGTAACCAAAGGGGTAGGTCTAAGCCACAAGATGGCTTGAAAAGTAAATGATAATCGAAGGTTGAGCAAGGGTTTCCCATGTTCCGACGGAGGATGTGACGCACCAATGCCTTACATGAGCTTAGGTTACACTTGATATGATGCACAAGTATAGCCGGAGGTCATTCGCCACTAGTCCATGCTAGAATGAGCAAGATAAGAGTATCCCAAGATTAAGAGGGACACTTAGCTAGAGAGTGAAAAAATTCAATGTATTCGTTTATATTCTGATATGATTTCAACTTTCACAGTATGATGGTATTTATATCATTCCGTTAGGGCAAATCCTAAGTTATAGAAATTATAAAAGAATAGTCTTTATTTGCTAAAAACAAAAGAGAATAATTTGCAAGGAAAATATGAAATCGTGCAAAAGAAGGAATACGAACGTCCTTTGTTAGAAAGGACAGTAGGGATGTCAGTAAAGGATAGTGTGCATGCGTTTTTACTGTGATTCTAACAGTATTGTGGTTTGGGCAGGGGTGGACCTCGGTTCAGGCCTCTTGGACGTCAGAAGGGGCTGGCTAGTGGTTGGTTTAGGGATGGCTTACATTGGAGTTAGCCTTGGATGGTCGGCTCTTGATAGTTCTACTTAACCTTGGTACAGTGAAGATTGCTGCATTCAGATTTGGCGCTTGGACTAGGTTTAGTGGAGGGTTCGGCTTGGCATGTTGGTTGATCACCTCGGCAACATCTTGGATGGCATGGAGAGCAAAGTAGCTTGATAGATTGAATTGGGGAAAGCACCGCTCCTCGGTGCTTAACTCACCTTAGATAGCTCGGCAGACCACCTTAGAGAGCCTTTGGGCTCAAGAGTGTGTAATCGATCCTTGATTCTTATGATCTCCTCCAGGTTGTTTGAGATTTGGGATCAAATCTGATTTAAGTCCAGTTTGCTCGTCTTTAGGAGTGTAAGGTTGGAGGTTGGCAATGTTGAAAGAGTCTGAGACTTCGTATCCTTCAGGTAATTCGATCTTATAGGCGTTATGATTGATCCTTTTAAGCACTTTGAAAGGTCCGTTGGCTTTGGGAGACAACTTGCTCTTCCTTAAGTTTAGGAATTGTTCCTTGCTAAGGTATATCCAGAAAAAATTACCTGATCGAAATTCTCTCTTCTTCCGTCCTTGACTTCACTTCTCAAGCTTAATAGCAGTTGAACTTAGTTGCTCCACAACCTTCTGGTGCATGGTTTTGATGGCTTCAACTTTCTTGACGGTTAGCCGATCATCATCATTAGTTCTCTATTAGGGTACTTGGTCTAATGGGAGCTCGAGATTGAACCAGTAGGCGACTTCGAATGAAGACATGCTTGTGATACTATAGGCGGTCCAATTGTAGGCAAAGTCGATGATTGGTAGATACAGATCCCAATTGGCTATGTTTTGTCCGACAGTGACTCATAACAAAGTTCCTACAGTTTGGTTGACAACTTCAGTTTGCCTATCAGTCTGTGGATGGCAGGACGTGCTATACAATAACTTAGTTCCCAATCGCCTCCAAAGTGTCCTCCAAAAGTGGCTCATAAACTTAGGGTCTTAATACGAAACTATGGTTCTGGGCACACCGTAAAGCTTAATCATGTCCTGTAAGAAAAGAAAAGAGATAGCTGAAGCATCGTTAGTCTTGGAACAGGGCATGAAATGTGCCATCTTGCTAAATTGATTTACAACCACCATGATGGAGTCCTTCCTTTAGGACGTCCTTGGTAATCCTAACATGAAGTCCATACTCAGTTCAAACCATGGTTTGGTTGGGATTAGCAAAGGTCGGTAGTGTCCTTGCTCGGCTCGACTCTTCGCTTTTTGATAGGTCGCACATCTTTTCAGCATGGATTGGACATCTCTCTTCATCCTTGGGTAAAAGAATCTAGAGGATAATACCTCATAAGTTTGGCGTTGGCTAAAGTGTCATGTCAATCCCCCTCCATGCGCCTCATGCACTAGTAGTTCTTGAGTGGAACAGGTAGGGATACATAGCCTCTTCTTCTTGAATAAGTATCCGTCCTCCTGGTGATAGTCGTCCAATGTTCGTCCTTCCTCACAATAGGCGTAGATAGGACCAAAGTGTGGGTCCTCAGCATATAAACATGTGTTCTTCCTACCGTCATATATAATTACTTGGTCAAACATCCATGGTCGTCAAAGTAGAAGGTGGGATGTATTCTTGGGTAGCATGTCATAAAGTACTTCATCTTGATACTTACCTATATAGATTGGCACAGATATCTATTTGTTTACTTGTAGGGCTCCCTTATCACTGAGCCAATGAAGCTTTAAGGTTTTGGGTGGGGTATGGTTTGTAATTTTAGCTATTGGACCATAAATGCAGAGTCTACATTGGTGCAGCTTCCATTGTCAACAATTAGCATGCATAGTGATTCATTCACCTTACTCCCAATATGGAAGAGATTTTCTCTCTGTTCATCTTTAGGTACAGGACTGACACTCATCATCCTCTTCAACACTAGAGCGGTTGGCATGAAGTTGCCTTCCTCACTGTAGATGACTTCCTCATTGAAAAGCTCAGCTTTTCCATCTTCTTTTATGTCCTCTACTTCTTTATTTATACTGTTAACCTCTACGATTGGTGCTTTACCTCTGATCACTATCGTTTGTTTGTTCGGACATCAAACGGCTACGTGTCCAAATCCTTAGCATTCGAAACACTTGATTTCACTCGTCTTCCTCCCTGAACTCTGGCCTTTTTCAAACTTCTTCAATGGTTCCTTCTCCTTTGCTCAGGTAGTCTGAGCGAGTCAGGTCCTAGTGATCTTGCTTGGTATCGTTCGCATAGGTCTACTCGGAACAGGTTGACTATTGCTAGGATGATTGACGGGTGGTTGGAATCTTCCTGTTCAGTGCCTTTCTATCCTTTGGGTGGCTCAGATTGCATCATTAAGCGTTCTAACATCCAAGGTTTCCAAGACATCTCCAATCTTATGCTTCAATCTGCCAATGAATCGAGATACAGTTCGGTCTTCTAGCTCTACGACTTCACATTGGATCATTAGAATATGAAATTCTTTAACATAAGCGTCCACACTCGATCTTCCTTACCTCAGTTCTTGCAGTCTCTTGAAGGTATCCTGCAGATAATAGCTCGGCACAAACCTTCTTCGCATAACTCTCTTCATATCATCCTAACTTCTAATCTTTCGTTCTCCTTCCCTTCTTCTGGTGGCTTGTAAGTTCTTCCACCATAAGGTGGCATAACTAGTAAACTCCAACACAATAAGTCTCACCTTTGCATTGTTAAGCACTTCATAGCATTTAAACTGCTTTTCAATCTTGTCTATCCAATCTAGGTAGTCTTTGGCATCACCACTTCTAGAAAAACTTGGCATACGCATCTAGAGTCCTTCAACTCTAGGGGCTCGCACATTTCTTTCTTCAACTCTGTAGTACTCTTCTGCATCATCATCTCTTTCCACTTCTTCCTTAATCTCTTCAAGCGCTAACCTACATCTAGCATCCCTACCAACTCTTTCAGCTCGAGGTGGTCGAGCTGGGGCATTAGCTTGGCTAAATTGACCATTACCTCGTTGTTATTGAACATTTTCTCTAGTAGGGCTATTTCTAGCTCGTTGTTTGTCTTCTTGGATAATAGTCACCAAGCTAGCTACCAAGTTGGTAAGCTTATCCAAGCAGTCACCCACTGATTGAGGTGAAGAGCTTCCTTCTTACGCTTGGCTATGTCGAGTACCACTTTCTTTGTTTTCTAAAGTCCCTTACACATTTGAATCTGACATTGATGTTTACTTCACAATGACAATTTCTCAACAAACACATGGTTAACTACACTTTGTTTTGGTGTATCGAAAACAAGGGAAAATAAAGTACAAAAAACTTCTCACTACTAAACTTCAAAGCTAACAATAGAACCACTATCATACGAGAGTAGTAACAAACTATTAAAGGAACACAGTAGCAGAATCCAACTTCGAATGTAGCCAAGCTCTGATACCAAGATGATATGGACTCGTTGATGAACATACAGGCCTGATATCATGCGTAACCAAATGGGTGGGTCCAAGCCGCAAGATGGCTTGAAAAGTAAATAATAGTCGAAGGTTGAGCAGGGGGTTCTTGTGCACCGATGAAGGATATGACGTACCAACGCCTCATACGAGCTTAAGTTACACTTGATATAACGCATAAATATAATTGGAGGTCACTCGCTACTAGTCCATGCTCGAATGGGCCAGATAAAAGTAGCTCAAGAGTGAAAGGAACACTTAGCTCAAGAGTGAAAAAGTTCAATATATTTGTCTGTATTTTGATATGATTTCAACTTTTATAGTATAACGGTATTTATATCATCTCGTTAGGGCAAATCCTAAGTTACAGAAATTACAAAAGAATAGTCATTATTTGCTAAAAACAAAAGAGAATAATTTACAAGGAAAATATGAAATTGTGCAAAAGAAGGAATGTGGATGTCCTTTGTTAGAAAGGATAGTACGAATGTCAGTAAAGGATAATGTATGCATGTTTTTACTGTGATTCTGACAGTATTGTGGTCTGAGTAGGAGTGGACCTCGGTTTAAGCCTCTTCAATGTCAAAAGGGGCTGGACAGTGGTTGGTTTAGGGACAGCTCACATTAGGGTTGGCCTTAGATGGTCGGCTCCTGATAGTTTTGCTTAAGCTCGGCATAGTGGAGATGCTACATTTAGATTTGGCGCTTAGACTACGATTTAGTGGAGGGTTCGGCTCGGCATACTGGTTGATTACCTTGGCAACATCTTAGATGGCATGGAAAGCAAAGTAGCTCAGTAGATTGGATTGGGGCAAGCACTACTCCTCGATACTTAACTCACTTTAGACAGCTTGTTGGACCACCTAAGAGAGTCCTTGGGCTTGAGAGCGTGTAATTGGTCCTTGATCCCTATCAGGACGGGTGATTTTTACATCAATATGGGTAGTGGTCATAGTTAAGGTGGCTAGGCATCTAGGCTGTATGGTAGGTTGTTAGGCGGCATTTAATGAAGAGAGAGAAGGAGGATGAGTAAAGCATCCCTAGCATCATAGTCCTCAAGTAGTACGTTAAGCACTTGGAATGTACTTAAGGCTGAGGTTGGCATAGGTTTGTTGAGTCTTAGATTTGGTTACCTTGTAGAACATGGGGTCCTCGGAGTCTCGATTGCCAAGGAATTAAGTACCCTAAGGACATTGATGGAAGCTTTCAAGGCCTTCAGTTAGTCGAGGTCAGAGGAGTATTTAGGGGTAACCTGCGTAGGTTCATTGGGTATGCTAACCACGTGATTGCACTTTGGCTGAAGCGAGTCAATAAGAAAGGCTAACCCAGTTGCCTTGCTGAAGGGGCTCAAGCTATCAGCCTGAATGAGTGCTCGAGGGACCTGAGTACACCGAGGCACTTGGGCTTGGATCTTTGGAGCTTAAGCCTTAAAAGGTTTATTAACATATGGATAGTATAAAAAGAAAACCTTCAATAAACCAAAATAATTAACCTTAAGACAATGTTGGAAAAAATTACTCATATTATGTTGTTCAATCGATCATTAAGGTAAAACTTTCAATTTACAAACTTCATATCCTTTAGAATGGTTTATACTATTTTTATTTCAATTAGAGGATATGCAAAGAGTAATGCAGATCAAGAAAGAGCAAATATGGGATGATAACATTTCTAGTGTGGATTTTGTTTTATTTTATATTATTTATGTTAGATGTGATATTATTATTATTTTTTATTTGATTAGATTTAGTTTCTTATTTATATGGTTTAAGTAGATATATATCTTATTTTTAACATAACAAATTTTTTACTTTTTAGTTTTACTAAAATTTACTTTCCTATAATGATAGGGCTTATGATGCCTATAAATAAGCAAAGTTTGTAATCAATTAAAGACAAAATAACATGATATCGAGTAAAGAAGTTATTTCCCAATATTGACGTCATACCTTTCTTCTTTACTAATGGTGTTAGGTTACTATACAAATCTTTGGTAGATGAAGTTATCATCTAAATCAAATGGTATGGGACTATTAGATATATTATTTTCAAGCAAGTGTATCTTTCATAAAAGAGAAAAAAAAAATATTTTATTTATTTCATAATGTTTTCTTAGTATTCAATTACATGCTATGGGCATTATGAATCTTTATAATGCCATTTAGAATCATTAATGTACTTGTAGTATTCATGAACTTAATGAATAGAGTATTCTGCTTAGGCAAATTTATAGTATCTTAATTTATTCAAAAGCATTTAGAAACTTGAGATATACCTTATAATGGTATTCGATAGTTTGTAGTTAGAGTAATTATATAACAAGTTCAACAAGTTTGTATTTTGGTTAGAGTATGTGACTTTCTTAGGCCATATAATAAACAAGGATAGTATTTGGTGGATCTTGAGAAAGCTAAGTTACTGGTGAATAGGCCTTCATTAAGGACTACTACAAATATTAGAAGCTTCTCTTTACTAATAAGGTATTATAAAAGGTTCATAGAAGGCTTCTCTAAGATTGTAGCACCTTAACCAAGCTAGCATAAAAGGGATTCAAGTTTGATTAGAATGACAAATATGAGAACTATTTTCAAATACTAAAAGAGAAGTTGGTAACATCTCTAGTTTTAGCCCACTTAAATAATGCAGAGGCATTTGTCATCTATAATGATATATCTATTTAGGGGCTAAAATGTGTCCTTATGCAAAATTAGAGTCACAACCTATGCATATAGATAGCTAAAGGAATATAAAAATAATTACCTTACTCATGACTTCGAGCTAGTTATGGTGGCAATAGTAATCGCGTTATGTAAACACTATCTTTAAGAAGAGAAGGGCAAATTATATACCAATGATAAAAGCCTTAAGTAATTTCAACACAAAAAGAACTCTATATGACATAAAGCGATTGGTTAAAACTAATTAAGGATGCTTACCACCTAAAGTTGCTAAAGTATATACATTAAAGACGACGTTTATTGAATTTCAAGTGGGAGACTATGTTCTTGAAAGTATCTCTTCCTAAGGGGTAACATGGTTTAGAATAAAAAGAAAGCTAATCCTTAGATATATTGACCTATTTGAATTATTAACACAACATATTTCATGTGTTATCACTAAGAAAGTATGTATTAGGTTTAGACCAAATAGTAGCCTTAGAGCTACTAGATTTATGGCCAACTTAACAAATGTAAAGTATCCTATCAATATGATGGATATAAAAGTGTGAATCATGAAGAGAAGAAAAATTAAATACATCAAGGTCTAATGGAGTAACTGTAATGAATGGGAAGCCATGTAAGAGCTAAAAGAGGACATGAGAAACAAGTATTCGAAGTTGTTCCAAAATTTAAGTAGCTTTCAACGACGAAAGTTTTTTTTTTTTTTCTTAGGAGGAATGGGGAAGATGAAATGCACTAAAAAATATATATAATTTGAAAAGAAATGCATTTCAATAACTACTTGATATATATATAAACTATAATTAATGATCAATTATTGGCTTCTTAAGTTAAATATATGGACTAAATAATGAGAACATGGTACACTCTTACTTATGGTAGTTATGGTGAACCAAAATTGAAAATGCTAGTTGCAAAACAAAAGAGAAAGAAAACAATATTCCTTTCTATTGTGCCATGACCTAGAAGAGAAAGGTAAGGTGTCCCTTTCATCTAATTTTTTGTTATTTTGATGTTTTCAATTTAGAAACTGTTGAGTTTTCTCATCATTATTTTGATGATAACAAAAAGAAAGAAAGATGTTTAATTAGTGTATTAAGTGTACAGGTCCATAAGCAAAGTTAAGTTTTTATTTACGATGTGATTTCGAAAATCAGAGACTATTTTAGAGAAATTGGATAGATTCAAAAACTTACAAAACAACACAATTTGTATGGTTTATTAGACTTTTAATTGTTTAAAGGCTTAGCTCCACTAGTTAGATTTATTTGGATAATATATTTAACATGTTCTACTAAGTTAGATATAAATGCACCGGAATTAAGGAGGATTAATTAAATTACTTTTAAAGAACAAGTCATTTGGATAAGCATTTTATGATAGTTGATAGAATTGTTGGGGATATTTTATCAGATAATGACAAAGTTTTTGATGAGATATTTGATGAATTATTATGAGGATAATTAGAAGATTTTGTGGAATTCAAATCATATTTTTTTCACAAGCTCAAATCAAGAATAGATTTATGGAGCAAATTCAAGATAAGGATGAATCTTATCTACTTTGTTGCTTATTTTATTTCATATTCAAACTATTAGATATGTTCAAAAGCTCATGGAGATAATAAATTCGAATTAATCTAATACTTTATAGGGCTTTGTGTAAGGTTACAGCAAGAAAAATTAGAGCAATCAAAATTTTGAATTTCAAGCTTTAAGATCCTAAGTTATAGCGATTTATATTAGCTAAGGGAGTTCGAATTTTTCTAGATGGTTACTTAAGTCAAAACAAAGCTTATATACAAGAATAAGACTTGGTCTATTTGAATATTGAAACAACAACCCAAAATTTATGGAAAATTCAAACAAAAGGGTGTTTTAGCTTCCATAAATCAAGGGATCATACACTCCAACGGCTAGATCAAAATAACTTAAGATCTATAAAGACTTGTCAAAGGTTTATCCAAGATATTAATAAAGAGACTTTGCATCTGAAAGATATAAAAAGAAGACAGTTCGAGAAGCACTGATCTGCAACTTTCAACTCTAAACTTAATTCTTGAAAGAATTTAGAGACAACATTGTTTACTATACTTTCATATTTGTTTTCTTCGTGAACTTAAATTTCAAGGATCATGTATTTAGTCCTCATTTTCTTTGTAAATCTCATTTTTCGAGTTATAGGCTTTGTTTTAGAAGAGAGATACATTATTCTATGAATTTATGAATAGGTAAGGCTAGCTTAATGAGATAGGACATAGGACGTGTATTTGTTTCTCTTTTAATTGGAATATTGAAAAGTAGATAGTGGAATGACACTGGTGTGGAATATAGGGTCTCTAGTAGTAGAGCGAGAGGAGTACAGTACGCATAAGACTAAAGTACTACAATTCTTAAGCCTAATCTTCTTATCCTTAATCTCCTTTATTTCTTGTTTGATTTATCTTTCATATATTCTTTCAACGCCAAATTGTTAAAATAATCAAAGGGACACATTTAATTCGATTTTGCAAAAAGTCCAAAATTTTAGAAATAACCAATTCAACCTCTCCCCCTTCCTCTTGGTTATCTTTGGGACCTACAGAAATGATCCTAAAGTGTAAATCACGTTGGATTAGGAGATATGAAAGTAAAGAGTAAGTAATATTATCATAGAGTATTGAAGATCTAAGAGAAATGTGTGATTAGGTAAGATGATCACCCTTTGTAAGTTGGCTTTGTAATAAATCAAGTCATAATATGTTATACAAATTTAAGCAATTGGAGGTGGTGGTTTTGTTGTAATGATGGCATAAACTTAATGTTAGGCTTAAGGTTTTGCACTTTGTCAAGGTAGCAATTTAAACCAATTTAATGATTGATTGTTGTTAAAATGCCATGGTATTTGTTCTCTTACAAGAAAATCAAAACACCGTGATTGGAGCTTCTAATGTTCATGCATACATGTAGGTCGTTAGAGTGATTATTAATCTAAGGTGATAATTTCATTTCTTTGTTTTAGAAGATATTTTACTTATAGAAAATGTAATATAAGGATTATTATATAGATATATGGGAGAAAGGAAATCTTATGAAAAAGGGTCAATTTTAATTTTAGTTATGCTATCAAGAAGTTGTTATAAGTTTCATTAATGTAGATATATGATTATAAGTGTTGATGTTTGAAAGTTCTCCTATGCTTGTCCGCATAGTTGGATTGGGTCTTGAACTTGCAAAAGAGAAAATGCAAGCTAAGAGTGTGCTCAATGAGGCTCTAGCAATATACAAGCTAGTAAAAGGTCCATAAAGAGGTGAGAACCTTCAATTCTACACTCGTAGACGTATATATATATACAGAGAGAGAGAGAGAGAGAGAGAGAGAGAGAGAGAGTGTGTGTGCACTAGGGTCGGTACATGAGAGAATGTTTTGAAGTGCGATCCCTTATCCATAATGCTACTCAAAAGGTTATATGGGGTATGATTGGCCTTTGGAATCGAGCCATATGGATGGTGATCTTTAATTATAGCTTATATTTCTATCCTTAGGCTAATAATTACTAGGTAGCAACATATTTTCTTTTATAAAGGGAATATCTTCTTACATATCTTATCAAGATAGCGCCCCATACTTGTTGAGGTAGTCTAATGTTGAGTTGCTTCTTGAAGATCTTCTTCTTAGCGAGGAGTGAATTTGGGTGTCATGGAGGGATGGAGATTAGGTAACATGGGCTCAAAAAGCCATGTAAGTTGAAGGAATGTTTAGGAGAGGCCCATAGGCAGAATCGAGTATGTAATTCTTGCCCCACTTTCCTTGTTAACGTGTTGGTAAGGAGAAGAAGTTTGATTCAAGTCTACATACGATTGGTGCATAAGGTTATCGGCCAGGCTAGATTGCCTCGAACTTGCTTTGTTGGCGAAGGCTCAATCATGACTCGAACGGTTGCTTGAGTTGACTAAGAATGGCGGGAATCGTCAGTGTTCAAGGAAATGGCATGTTATCTTGAGCAATCTTGTGAGTGACGTCAAACTTGACTCTTCTTTCCCTAATTGAGCTAAGATATGCCAACTCAAAAAGGAGTAGCATTAGTGGATGGTGTTTAGAGAAGAGGCATATTAGCCTAAGCAGTTAGGTAAGTAGGGTCAAACTTAGCTCTTCTTTCCTTAATCAAGCTAAGATATACTGGCTTGAAAGGGAGCGACACTAGTGGTAAGTATTTAGCGAAGGGGTGTATTAGCCTAAGCAATTAGGTAAGTAAGGTCGAACTTGGCTCTTACTTCTTTGATTACGAGCTAAGAGATGCTGGTGTTTTAAGGGGATGTTTTGAATGCCAAGGTTTGTGGTCAAACCTCGCTTATGCCCTTTAGGTCAAGCTGGTGGAGTAGGCATAGTGACCTTCTATTTCCTTTTAAGGTTGTTGGACTCTTTAATCCTCTAGTATTGTATTCCTTTGAACTTATTCTATCCTTCCATCTTCTTGAGATTTTTACATTTATGGATGTTAAGAACTTTAGGCATTGCAAAGTCATGAATGTGATTGGATCATTCAGGACAAATTTCGGTTTGCTCATGGATTAGGTGCTAGGATTTTGGCTCCATTTTAAATTGTGCCCTATGATAAATCTAGTTCATTCATTCTTGTATCTCACCATGTATATAGGCAGATACATTGCATACATTTGGAAAATCCATTGATAAGGGGTTATCTTATTATTTCACGAGATTTTCTAGCTTGCTATCTTAAATGATATTTAATGGGTATTGATGGCTCTAAGGGATCTTGATACATTCAAACGTAGGTAAAGACACGTCCCAAGCAATCATACATAATAGGGAAAGGATCTTAACCTTGAGACAACTCAAAATATACATGATAATCGAAGGGTAAGCTTAACTTGTGAACAAGTATATGGATATGACTTATGGTACACCTTACATGAACCTCATAATTTGATCGATATGATGCATGGAGAGGGTTACTCACTAATACCTTGCTTAAGAGTTAGATGAAAGTAAGCTTGGACTTGGATAGCAATGGCTATACACAAGAACAATGGGATGATAAAAAGGGATATTTATTTAGTGATTCTTTGTTTGGTTGATTATAACATGATTTATATAGACAACACTTTTAAGGCAACATCTAAGGTCAACACAATTACCAAAATAGATTCTAAGCTAGAAATAGTATATACATAATGATATAAGGACAAAAGTGACATTTTGCGGAGAATATGCATTTGATAGTCCATACAATAAGGATAATTGTTAGAGATGCGTGTTGATGGGTAAGTGTTTGGTACCTTGGAATTGTGCAACATATTTTTTATGGGTAGATCTTTGGTCGGAGTGGGATGAATAGCTTGGGCTCTTGGATCGACAAATTAGAAACTCAACAGTCGAGCTAATGATTGGGTTAGCTAAGCTATTTAGGTTAAGTAAATAGCTAATCCCCTTTACTTAAGAAATAGTGTAACAATGATGTGAGCTTGGGTACTCAATTGGTTTGGACTTCTTTAAGAGGATAACCTCTTCCTTAGTGAATTGCTTAAATAGAGTTTAACATACCATGGTGGTTGACCTTCGTGTTTAAGAATGGGTTAACAAGCCTTGATTCCTATCATCCCTTCCATACTGATTAAGATTTAGGATCAAATTTGGTTAAACTTCTTCTTGGATACCCTTAGGGATATATATGCTTAGGTCAGCTACATTAAAGGAGTAAGACATTTTGTACCCTTTAAGTAAGTTTAACTTGTAGGTGTTCTACTCGATCTTTTTAATGTTCAAGAATTAACCTTTTACCTTGGGCGGCAACTTGTTCCTTCTCATGATTAGGAATCGACCATTGCTTAAGTGCATCACATACTTAGTTGCTAGGATGAAATTCTCAAACCTTTCGTCCTTGGCCTCTCAGCTCGAGCAGCTTGGGTAAGGTGCTTGATCACCTTCTAATGCATTCTCATAAAGGCCTTAAATCGATTAATAGTCACATTTATCACATGCCTTAATTGATAAAACACCATTTGTTGAAGGTAATTAAAATACTTATAACCACTTCTTTTCAATAATTGCCACTATGCTTTATAAATAGTAGGAGGACAAGTACAGCAAGTCGCTCTTAACTCCCTTGCTCTTTACTACTCTTTTTCTTTCATATTCATTCTTGACATTTCACTAACTTTGGCATTAAAATAGCAATGCCAAGCGACCCCAACAACCCCATAACTCAACCCCTTCACCTTTTTTTTTTTGGTAGATCTAATTACTTAGTGAAATTCAACTAGCAACATTATTGTGCATTTTGTATTCTACTCCCCATAATGGTAGCCCACTAATGACAAAGAGTGCTAATGTTGCAACTACCTCTCAAGCACTACATAGAGTAATAGGTAATTATGAATACTTTTTTCATCTAATAAATGGAATTAGTTTGTTAGAATATGAGATATCAAATTGAAGTAAGGCTTAGATAACATAGATAGATAAGTATAGTATAACTCACTATAGAGTAATGAGTAATTATGAATAATTTATTCTTTTAATAAATGTAATTAAATTGTTCAAATATGAGGCACTAAATTGAAGTAGGTTTTAAATAATATAGATATAGATGTAATTAAATTGTTCAAATATAAGACATTAAATTGAAGTGGAGTTTAAATCTATAGATATAGGTAGTTATCAATAATTTATTCTTTTGATAAATGTAATAAAATCACAAATATAAGACACCAAATTGATGTTAGGTTTAAGTAATCTAGATGTATTTAAATTGTTCAAATATTAGACACCAATATAGATAACATACAAGTATAGTGAGGGATGAAATGTTGAATAATTTACTAATAGAGCAATGGATAATTAATAATTTATTTATTTGATAAATATAATTAAATTGCTTAAATATAAGATGCCTAATTAAAATAAAGTTTAATTAAGATGGATTAATAAATAGATTTTCTATATATAGTCCAAATCCAGATATAAGACCCAAAATACTAAGATAAACTTCAGCCCTAATTTTCGTAGGATCCCGCTATTATTAATGAAAATCTTGGAAGCGGGCATAAGAAAATCTAGAAATGTGAAAAAAAAAAAGAAAAAAAAAAAGGCAGTTTCACCCTGAGAAGTCGTTATCATGGACCATGTTAGTACGTAGAGCAACTGGATTCAAGACAATAACCCCAAATGGCTCGACAAAGCTCTTAGCAGTATCGTACACAGATACACGGACACAGATACGTCATTTGTCAGCTGAATGGGCTCGAGCTCGGATTGGATGGAGTGGGACCCACTTCTTACCCCACAGACTATGACCTCCTCCCATTCATCCTCATCCGGAATACCAAAATATTGCAAAACTCAAATAAAAAGGCAGCACCAGCACTTGCAGCCTCGAAACTCAAACCCATCGAAACTTCCATGGCCACTTCACTCCTCGCCAACTTCCTCTCCTTCCTCTTACCCTCCAAACCCCAACACAACCTCCCTCAAGCACCACCACTACCTCCCTCTTCTCTCTCTCTACCTTCCACATCCCGCAAAACAGACCCTTCATTATTATCATTAACAACACATGATGATGATCGTGTGTCAAGTGAGTTGTCATCGGTCATATGTCCTTCCTTGGCTTATTCCAACACTCTGTTCTTTAGATCCTCCTACAATGTGAAGGTGGTTGTTGAAGACAACGAGCCTGAAAAGAGACTTGTGGGGAGGTTCTGTAGGGAGGTCATGAAGGCTGGGATTATTCAGGAGTGTAAGAGAAGGAGGTATTTCGAGAATAAACAGGATGAGAAAAAGAGAAAGGCTCGTGAAGCTTCCAAGCGTAACAGGAAAAGGTACTTATTATTCACGTGGAAAATGGAAATTTCGTGGTTATTTCTGATCATAATTGCAATTTCGACAACAACCATGTAGTCTAGGGTAGAAATTGATCCTCGTGGTTATTTCTGATCATAATTGCAATTTAGAGTGAATTTACTGCATACTGCCGGGTAGAAATTGATCTTGTTTATACTCAATTAATTTGGTTCCAGTTTGGCATTAATTGTTGGGTAATATTTCCTGTTAATACCTCTTTAAGACTGTTGCCATTTTGCATGCTCTTCAGGCTTTCTGGCCCTCTTCTTATGAATAAAGATTTATTGATAAAAACACACCACGTGTTTGTCCCTTAATTCAACATATGGGAACTGTGGCACATGTTTGCGGGTTTGTTGAGACTGCCTATTCTTTCTCTATAATTCTTCTCGGCCGTATCCTTATTTTGTTGGGGTAATATTGGTGCGCAGTGCTACCCTTTACCATCTCATCTGATACGAGGGCCCATTTGTTCATCCACAGGACTAAAAATGCAATTCTAATACTAATTTTACTTGGTCTTCTCTATTTAGTTTAACTTATATGCAGAACCTTTTGTACATTTGAATTCTCGGTTTTATTGAAAGCTTGTGTATCAATTGATTTGCATGCTTTTCTTACCACATGTCATTTTTCAGTACAGAATAGACTGAATGACAATGGCTAATAAATCTTAGGATTCAATTCAATATTTGAAAATGTTTTGGATTAAAATGCATTTTCAGTTTAACTGTAATTCTAGGGTAAGAAAGAATCACTATTACCTCTTCTTAACATGAGAAGAGAAAGGTGAAAAGGAAGATGAAAAAGCAAAACAAAGTTCCTTCCAGTCATGTGCTCTGTAATCCTGCTTTTACATCTTATAAATCTACAATTTCCAAGTACATAATTTAGATACAATTGTCGGTTCCACAGAGATTTTCGTGGAATTATGTGAAGTTGATATATCTCGATAGTTGCTGGTTGGAATAGACTCCCATGAGCTGCAAGTAAATTATGTGCTCGACACCTATTTAGGTAGAGTTTGTGTGGATTTTGGTGTTGGACATCCAATTTGAACTACAGGTTAAATTGACAAATGCACCAGCATATAGTGAGATGGCAACTCCAATTTATATTGAGAAACTTGAATAAGTAGTGTCACTTCTTTTCTTGTTTCCTGAAGTGACAACTGATGTTGGAAGTGTTCTATTGTAAAGATGACCTTACTAATTGATTGTACCATGCTAGTTAAAGATCTTGGGGAAATGGATGGTTGGTAGATGAAAAAGATTTTGTATTGCTGCCGCAATTATTTGTTAATTGCTTATGCCATGTCTCCTATTTTCTTTATAAATTTTTTTTCCCTGTTCTTGGCAAAGCATGTCTTTTATGCATGGATGTCAGAGCCCATGTTATTTTGAATTTTCCCAAGGTGACCTCCAAGGACTGTTGAAATTCAGTCTGTGGCTTGTTTTTAAGGATTTGGATACCCTGAATTGCAACTACTAGCTGATTGGCTGGCTGCAGACTTAAAATGGATTTCTTTAGACCATGCGCATTACTGGGATGAGCTCAGTAGCTTATGTCTATCCACTTAAATATTTTTGTAGATTTTTCTTTAACATTTTTAATCATTTTAGTTTTTAGTTATGAGGATTTTCTTTTTGCTGGTTATTTTTTGTTTTGTTGAAAGCACATCGTTGTTGCATCTGCTGACGTAGTCTTTCTCAGTCTCTTGTTTGATGAGATGCCTCTGTAACCAGGCATCCTGGATCAAGAGCTACTCTGCAGAACAAGTGGGAAACAACCACAAAGAAGCCCAGTGAGGAGGAAGAAGATAATTGGGATCTGTCCAAAGATGATATTATTTATTATTGATGTTTATCTAATCCTCTGTTTGAATACATTGTGTATTACTCATAGGAACTGCAGGGTGATGTAATTTTTGTCAACTGGCCATGTTTTATATGCTCGTTGAGTGAATTATGCCATGTAAACATATCAAGATAATTCTCCAATCAACTCCATTTCAACTTAGGCCCCTAATGGAGGAGTGTGCATCCTTCACTTTGCCATGTGAGTAAAGTCACTGGAAGTATTGCTATTTGATACAGCACCTTGTACAGAGTTTTCCAGGCTTTGCTGGCAATTTTCACTTTTACAGGCATGCAGCTGAACTTATATTCTGTATTTCAGTTTCAGTTACAAAATTGATGTCAGCAAATTCAATCTTCTCTTGGGTCTGAAGTAGGTCGATAGGATGAAATTTTTAAGTTCTCAAGCATCTGCTTGGAGCCCTGGGCAGCACTTCAGAGGTGCCGTTTTCTGCCAGGCCTGCTCGGAAGTTTCTCCTGTCTTCCAGTAGGGGAATCACGTCATGAACTTTGCTACCAAGGTCATTGCAGTGGTTTGCACGGACAGTTGCTACTTTGATAAGATTGATGTGGATCTGACAAAATCCACCAAAATAGGTAAATTTTGTTCTATTCCCATGTACGAAATTGTTATCTGGTCTTGGATGATAGTTTCCAATAGTCAAAGGGACTATTGGGATAGAGACTTCTTGCCATATGCCAGTATATGAAGAAACTAATGGAGTTGATGTTCAACCTCACAAAGAGGAGACCTCCATCTGGTTTGCTGCTCTCGTTCTGGTAATTTGAATAGAAATGCCTTGCCATTGTGGCTACTTTGATATCGTTGTCAGGGTCCATTCACATGAATGGATTCCTAAGCCATAAACCATCCAAATCCTGCATCATTGTTAGCTTGCATGTGAAATCCATATGACTAGTTTCATCTAGGAAAATTGTGTAACCCAGTTCAAGAATCTTCTTCATAACGTCAAACCTCATCCAATCAATGGCAGAATGATATGAACTCACAACCTTTTTCATCTTTCGGTCAGTAAGGACGACTTCGATGCAAAGAGAATGCTTGTAGCGGCAGTACTGGAATGATGGGAGTGTCTGCTGCAAGGATCAAGAGGTGATTGAGCAGGCGGGAGGTTCCCTTGCCAAGTCTGAAGCTTTCAAGGAAAAAGGTGAGAGGGAACCTGGGCTTGCATATACTTGGTGAATGACGGTAAATGTGACTGTTCTGTCATTCTTGGATGCTCTCTTAAGCGACCTCTATATCAAGCAAATGATTCGGCATCTATCAGCTCAGATGCAGAAGATATGTTTTATCTGCTTTCTTCGATCAAATGGTTTAAATTCAAGTTTGATCGACCTCCGGAAGAAGGCTAAGCCTTTTGTACTATATTGTCGTCTACGCTACTATTGAAAAAAACATCGAGTTCCGAAGGCCCAACGTGCTCTGTGGGTGTGGGCTTTCTTCGAATCATTTGCTCTCTAGTTATTAGAATTTTACAGATCCCAAGCTACAAAACCACATTTTCTTATTGCTAAACCTTTTTTCCTTGAAATTTGTTACAATCAAAACTTTGTAGTTATCATCGTACTAATTTTAAGAGATTAGGGATATTAGTGGTTTTTACCGGTAGGTGATGGCGGGTATCGCTGTAAATGATTTGAGTGACAATAATACAGTAATGAACTTACACTTTGAGCTCGAATTGGAATTTCAAATATCAGGCAATACTCAAGATTAATCAAGCATTTGGCCTAAAATAGTACTTAAGAGTTTAAATTAAATTAAAACTTGTTTCGTTTTAATTATATACCTTTAAAAACATTATTGATATACAATTCGATTTAAAACAGACTAATATTTAGATTTGGCTTGAGTTTGATTTTAATTAAGTCAAATATAATAATGTTTGAGCTTGCTTTGAAAAAGTACTCGAGTTCAAACTTGAATGGACAACTCCAAATAAATACAAAATCAAATTCAAGTAATCTGCGATAGTTTTGTATCATTTAAAACTCTAATGGCGAGTGACTATTTTAATTGTCAGCCTTCTTGGAGGAAAATATCAATAAAAAATGAGAAAAATAATTTTGATGATTCCTGTCCACATTTTTAGTAATTATTAGCCACCACTGAACAGCAGATACGATTTTCATTCTCGCAATGTTATTTATCAGTAAAAACCATGGTAGCCACAACCTTTAGGATCACTATGATGCTATATCGTTTCAAAACGTTAATACTCGTACGATTTCAGGAGAGACAAGTGGTTTGCAATTTCATGATTCTTTTTCCATATTTATCATTTGAAGAACCAGAAGATGAAAATTCTACATGAGTATATATTGGCAGATTCTAATATTTTAAGAAACCACTTTGTTTTGTCAATCCCAATATTACTCTTCCACCAAGACACAAAAAAAAAAAAAAAAATGCATGTAATATATACATTCCCTTTCTTTGAGATATGTTTTCCTAAATTGTACTTGCTCCAATGGAATAAATGTAAAAGCATTTCTAAAATTAATTAATTAATTTTTTTTTTTCCAATTTAACGTCGTTCTAATGTTTCTTGCTACCAGTGCTCGCATTAGTAACATGTCGTTATACTAACCATACCCAACAAATTAAGTTAGAGTCGAAATGCCCAACAAATCAAGCACGTTTTGATCCAATGATTAACTGAAACCTCGTATGTGCTTTAATGATGTCTTCGACCCCGTCTGCACTCTGCACTAGTGTGTTGCTATCTGTTTTAATTTCCACGCATCATAAGCGTGTAACCAACTTTTCCAGGTTCTCCATTTTGTTACAACAAAATTAATTACACACCTTCATCATGTCTTTCCTGTTCGCACAATTTCAAAACTACATTACAATTATTGATAAATTTATCATCAATTATAAATCTACATATCTTAGTAGACTATTAATTTTACGCCTCATCACTATATACATCTTTACTCTTGTGCCATCCCTCGCTTAAACACTCACTATATACATAAGCTTGCTCCTGTGCATCAAGATTTGGAGATTTGAACTTTGTCTTGCTTCTTTTAGTTTTTTATATAATGTTTAGTGGTTTAAAATTTATTTTTGTGTTTGGATTTACTCTTTCGTTCTGAGGCTTGATTCTGTTTTCAAAGTTTGGTTTTTGAGTTTTGGAGCAATGTTAATCTGCAATATGTAGTAGTATAGTAGCGTATATATAGCTGTCCTTGTCTTTGCTTCTAAAACAGTGTCCTTAACCTGTTGTATAGCTCAAAATCTCAAATAAGCATCTTGTCTTGAGTAGGAAGTAGATGGACTTCTTCGACAATAATAGTGAGCCTTCCATATTCCGAGAGAACGCCGCCAATGGTCGTAAAAGGAATTTGCTGCTTCAAATCACCCTTAGCTTGGAGACATAGAGAACAAAGATTTATTTGTTAATGGGAAGGATTGCCGTAGATAAAGCTTTAGACAAATCTATAATAATGAACATCCTTCACAAGGCTTGTGAAGGCTATAGTGAGGTCAACATTTACTCCATCTGGGTTCAGTAGGTTTTTTGTATCCTTTAGTAATGTGTAGGGTATAATGAGATCTATGCCAAAAGAGGGTCTTAGCCTGTGCTTGGCCATGTTTTTATAATAGAGTAGAGAAGTGATTGAAACTTGATGGAATCCAACTAAATGCTTTTTAGGGTTCTAAGTTTGTTAGCATCTTGAAGCATGATATAAATTTAAATATTTGTTAAATAAATGCTTTTCAAACAATATGGAATTTTTCCAAATTATGAAAACTTTGGCTTGCTTGTATCTATAATCTTAGTTCTAAAGGAAATATTTTGAATAAATTTCTATAGAAAATGATCTTATTTGGCATACTTTATTTATTGGAAAATATTTTCTAAAGAACTTCTTTTAGGAGCAAGGGAATTGAGTGTGTTTCTTATAATTTTGAAAAGCATAAACTATTTATAACAAGTGGTTTTGCTAGTTGCTAGTTAAAAATGTTTGAGACCTTCCTATACTTCAAAATCTTCTCAAGGCAATTATTTCTCTTTAGGAAAGATCTAATTTAATTTAATCACTCTTGTTAATCTTTCTATTTTTTTGCCTCAATTATGTTACAACTTAAGGGAAAGGGGATTCAAATATGATATATTTCAATGGAAGACTAGTACTCACGTTATTAGTTTATAAAAATTTGACAATCTTTCTAGTAATTAAGAATTGAATTGTTTTCCCAGATACTATTGGAGAATTCACTCTATCAAAGTTTTTATGAGTTTAACCAAGCCTAAAAATTGAAGTTCAATCAAATAGGCATAGTATGCATATGAAAAATACATCATGTTGTTGCTTAAATTTAGTTGGTAGAGATTTGTTTCTTTGATCTTGAAGATGGGCTTGGGTTTGTAAAAGAAAAAAATGATTAGTGGGTGCTGGATAGTTGTTCAGTACAACCATTTTGATACTTCAGTTAACAAGTTTACAGAGGATGACTAGAAAGATAGGAAAGCTTATGTATTGGTGTGTAAAGTCCCTTGCTTGAGGGGCTTAGCCCTTTATAGGTGATAGATGAGTTATTTAGGAAGGTACGTATCTCATCTTAAATATGAAAGTGTACCTTCATAGGTTGGCTCCCAAATAGGTAAGTGAGTGGTATGTTCTTGGTTAGATAATTTGCTTCAGTTATGGCAAGCTTCAACACCCGAGGTTTGGATGGACTTGGGTTAGGATGACCTTAGGTAGATCTATAGGCTTCGTAGACTTAGTGGTTTGGACTTTGAGAATCCATGTAGGCCTTAGGCTATATTCCATGAAGTTCTCAATGGGTAGTTCTTAATGGGTAGTTCCTATGGTCAGGAGCAATCGCGGGTCATAGTAGATGAGTCTCCAGCTTACCGAGGTTGTAGTAGGCTTCTAAGTCTACAATCTAAATTCTCCCATCAACATATCAGAGCATTTCTGTAGAAGAATCCACTTTGAATTTAATATATGCATTGCTTGTTTGTATATGTCTTATAGATTTATCCATTGTGAATTGGAAATTGGAAACTTGTTTTCAAAAGAAATGATTATGTGATTACAATATTGATTTAATAATTTGTACCTTTTGTGGTATGTTGAGTATTGTCTAACAAATTGCTTGTTATTTATTAAAGAATATGAGCTTTCTACTTATAGTCATGGATTGAATTATAATCAAATTGCTTTGGGTCATTTGCCAATATCAGTGATTGACTATTATATGATTCAAAAATTTTTTTAAGTGACCTCAAATAAAATTGACATGCAAAAATCCTTTTATTAGTTACTAAATTGATGAGTGGTTTTTTTCTTGCTTAACCACTAGATTCCAACCAGCTCTTCATTAGTTGGTTAGAAGTGTGATTTTGTTTAATTTAGATTTAGAATTCGATTGAAAATCGTATATATAAATTAATTAGCTTAAAATAGATTATTTTCAAAGCACCGTGCTCTTCTGATTTCTTTTGATTATAAAGAAAAATGATATTGGTCCACTAATTGTACGCATCAATTTTACTCGTTAGATTTGAATTTAATTCAATTAGATTAGGAATAAATTATAAAAATACTTCTAAAATCAATAAAATCATGAAAGATATCTCGATTTTTTTAAATTAGATACGATGGAATTGTTAGTACTAATACATGATTTTTTGTTACTTTTTGTGGGATAAGTTCTTGTATTAGGGGTCTAGGAGTGGCATTACTTACCACTATAATTTATTTAACTTTTCATTAGGATTGATTCTTATTTGTATATACTTATTTTATATTTTATTAGACTACCATTTAGTAGCAATTGCACAACTCCTTATTTATATAAGATTAATAAATGATTTAATCATATTTGTTATGTTCATGAAAAATTCACAATATTACAAAGATTTGAATCTTTGGACTATTGGGAATGGGATTACTTCATTAATTTTTACAAGCATTTTTGTTTCACTAATTACTACAATTCTAGATATATCTTTAATATGTGATTATTAGAACGATTGTATACCAAGATTTGATAGGTAATAGTCAACAAATTGGAATTCATTTGTCAATTGATCTTTATCTTCCATTTGAACTCATTTGGTGACTCTTTTAGTTGCTTTAATAGTTACAATTGTTGTTACTCGTTAATGGTAAATCTTTAATCATTATTAGCATAATAGTTATCCACATTTAACCTTGTAATGTTTTATCATATCCATTTCTTTTCTTTTCTTAAATTTTTGGCAAACTATCATATTACAACTATATGGGAAATGGGAATCGAACTTAGTTTATTTCGTTGAGAGATTAGTGATCGTGTCACTATGTTACAACAGTCTTGATCATTTCTTTTTAGTTAAATTTTGATTGAATACTCTTCTTAGGTTTACTTTTGTTTTAGACTTGTTATTAGGGAGAGCATATACAAGGTGGTAAGAGGTAAGGCTCTACCATACTTTATCTTATAAGGTATAAGTTCACAAATTTTGAAATTGGGATTTGCATTATAGCATCTTAGAATCACCTTAGAACGTGTAGCTTGTAAAACCTATACAATATAGGGTGTCTTGTGGAACTTGTAAATTTGTCTCCCTTCTTATAAATTTCAAGTTTATAAGATATAAAAAAAAAAATTAATTGTGATATTACAAGCTCTTCAAATTCAAGACCTATAAAACCTATAACAAAAACTAATAAAATTTAAAAAAATTAATTTTTCCTACATTTATTATTTCAAGTCACTACTTAGCAAATGTGAACAAATAAGGAAAAAGAACGAAAAATGTATAGTGAGAGAAGTGATATTAGGTTTTGTCATATAGGGTTATTAACTTAGCTTGTGCTCCATTTTTCTTTTCTTTTTGCCAAAACATTTATCAGCTAAAAAATATAATTTTATTTATTTATTATTCACTTATCACAATATTTAATAATTTTATAGGATAGATATAGAGTACCCTATAACATGTATCCTTTATATCTTAAATTATAAGTTTTAAGGTGGATACATGGTAGAAAGATCTTGTAATCATACCTTACCTATTGTTGTTTGGAAATGGAAATTTAAGGACACCAATAAAGCTCAATATGTAAGGCTTTAGAGGTGCTAGGATTGTTGGGTGACATCACTTCTATGCCTAAGTCAGTTAAAGTATTTAAAATGCTTAAAGAATAAGAGAATTAAGTGAGTAAGAGAGCTTTCTTTCTTATAAGAGAATTTAGTTAGGGAGTGGGAGTTGATTGGCAGTTCAATTGCACCATACACGAGTGTGGTACCAATTCAATCATGTGTTTATTGTGAGGCTTCGGAGCAATTGGGCGATAATTTTTTATGGTAACTACCAAACTATTCCCGCCTTAACTCTAATATTTGAACTTGTGGATTGTGCTTATAATGTTTGGGCTTCAAGGTCCATGAACCAAAGCTTTCCCTAAGGTTACTTTGAGCTCTTTTAATCAAGTTATATATCTTTTAATTTGACTTAGTTATGTTTGTACTCGTGTAGCTATCTTGATTGCAAAAGGCTGGATTAGGAAAAGTAAATTGATTGCAAGCTTGATGATCTAGGTTGAAAATCTACTATCAACATTGCCCTAAGGAAGTAAGTTTTGAAAAATTTATATTTGGAACTTATCATGTGACTCTTAATATTCACCTTGGACTTACTTGATTGAGTAAGGTACTTGCTTGTTATATTATAAGCAATGGAATAGGTTGAATTCTTATTCATATAAAAAGAAAAAATGAATGCGCATCAATAAGGAGTTAGTCAATGATACTTAAACATGTACTTGTTTTGAGTGCCTATTTATTTTTTGTGGGTATCCATATATTGATAGGCTTTTTTGGACATAAGCCACCTAAGCCTAAACCAACTAACTCAAGATGAAGGCTTCACTCTAATGGCCTAGTTCCAATTTAGTTTAGCCTATCTCTCTCTCTCTCTCTCTCTAGCTTCTTAGGGTTTTACTCATGAATACCCTACTGACTTAGGTATTAAAGTAGCTGTGCTGGAACAATCTCTAATGTTATCCCCATAGCCCTTTCTCTTTGTCTTATAAGTGTCCTATGGCGGGGCAAATAATCGTAATCTCTATGGGCAAAATTAGAAGACGACACCATGGATAGATTATGTATCGAAATATAGTTAGGCTTCTCGTATGTCTTAACTTATATTGAATACAATTTAATATAAATTTCATAACATTTTTAGATTTTCTTTATTATAATCGACAGTTAATAAGGGATATCTTATCAATTTATGTTATAGCAATTGCAGTCACTAAAGCAGCTGTTAAGTTAGCTATAGTTTCACCAAATGGAAAACCATCTTATAAATGAATAAGTAGTATTAATTATCTAAATTAGAATATTCATTAGTTTAAATTGGCATGTGTGATATGTAAATTGTTAAAGAGGTAAGAAATCAAAATATCTTGACCTAATCTCATAAATTTACTTTGGATTCAATTGATTAGAAAACTTTTAGTGAAATCATTTGTTTATTTGGTAGTCAAATAAAGAGAAATTCTACGATAACATAATGTCATTGTAAATCATAACCGATTTCAATAAGTCATGCCACGAATGGCAAGAATGGAAGCTCTTCACTGCTTTGTTTTTACTATTGATGAATATGATTTACTAAAATCTCATAAAAACAGAGTTGTGACATGATTTATAGAAATCAAGTGTGATTTACTATAACGTTATGGTAACGTTAAAAAGCCATTCATCTACAAGTTTATAGGACTAAAGATTATGACATTTTCACATTGATAGATCTCATGTTGCATTTAATAAAGATTTATGATACTTGTATAAGATATACTTAATGCTTTCCTGCCTGCTCAATAGATGTATAATAAATAATACCTTGGAACAAATTTAAGGCTAAGCAAATTGATTTTGCTCTAAGTATCGAGGATTGTGTTGGCTGTAAGATATGTAAATCTCTTATCAAACTGAATTTGAGAGAGTTCGAGTTTATTTATGACTTGAAATAGCTTGAAGTATGGTTATGATCAATCAAATACATCCCATAAGAAACTACTTAAATATATTTTAAATATAGTTGATTTTTTTTAATACTAATAGAAACCTATATAAAAAATTATATTCATATAGTGTTTATATTTTTATATTTTATTTTACACACGGTTTTTCGTTTTGAGTTTAGTTTTATGTGTTTATCACGAATAATTTTTCTTAGTTAACTATAATTGTAATTTTTCAATAGAGGAAGTTTTTTTTTTTTATTTTCTTTCTTTATTATAGAGGAAATAAAATATTTCAAATGTATACTATATGTGTAGATACACTCTTATTATTTGCAAATAGACGATCGAATTAACTCAACTAGTGGAGGATTAGAAATGGAAATTTTTTTTTTTAATTTTCCTTGAAGATTGGACATAGATGGACTTTCAATAGGACCTATTTTTACTTCGGATTTGTTATCAATTTAGATACTTTAGTGGCTTGGCTAGTTACTTGAGATTCCCTGTTATTCTATTAGCGTCAGTCTTTCGAGTTTCACTTTTTTTTTTTTTTTTTTTTCATCATGTGGGAATTAAAGCTATACATTCTTGCATCCGTGTGGTTAGATCTATTTGAAATCAATCCTCAGAGTTTGATGGTAAACTTTGTAAAGAAAATAAAAATAGGATGACAGGTGACATCCACGCCTTAGTGATTGCAAAATATTGCCTGTGGCTATTTAATAATATAGATATTTCACTTTTTTGGATGAGGTTTTCAGTAGGGGATTATCAAAAGAACACCATTCTTCTATACCGGGGAAAACGATGAGGGTGAGTGGAAGGAATTAAATAAAGAATAGACATTTTATAAACATCCTATGGGAATCTTATAGCCTTTCATGTCATTTTCACGTTGCAAGACAAAATCTTTTTTATATAATAAACCCCATAAAGCGTTTTTGGCCGTTTGCCCTTCAATTATTGGGAGCACCACGGCCACTCCAGATATGTCCTTCCTCGATAAATATGGGTTCGCTCCAGTTATTCACCTTATCTAGCTTGGTTTGTTGAATGAAATTCATGGGATCTCGTTGCAGTATGTGATTCACCTTAAGGAAGTATTTGATTCACTTGGATGAAATAATACTGAAGAAAAGATCGATTCCTGTTAGTGTGAGAAATAGCGAGAATACACAATATTGGAAAACTAATTTTAAAAAAAAAAAAAAGGATCCCTAACAAACTAATTAGCGAAATATGTTGCAAAATTGCAGCGTAGCTGGATTTTGCTGTGGTCAAAACTTATAAAGAAATCACATTTAAAACATATAATTTTATCATGGAGAAAGGCGATGGATGACATAATTTAGGGTTTATTGAGGTAAGGAAGTAAGAAGGACTCTAAAAGTTTGTGGTAAAGAAGGATGAAATCAAAGCTATGGATACTAGCATTAAACAAAGACTCACCATCAAATTTAACTAAACCTATGACTTTTTATCAAAAAAGACTAAAGTTTTACGTAAATATGGATTATTTTTTAAAAAATAATATGGAAATGGGCCATTTAGAGTAAATATTTATAATATGGCATAGCATGCTATTATTTTTTATATTGAACCGAAAGTGTATGTAATGCATGTACTTTTGGTATAATTTTGAATAAATTGAAGGCACATGCAGTGCTTGTGCCTTTCACAGACTAGGTATAAAAGACTAATTTTACATGGCTTGGTATCATTTTCACATTACTCACAATATATAATATTAAAAATGTAGAGGAAATAGGAGGAAACACAAAGTTGCAGTACCCATCCTTTTTTTTCATTGGTAAATGTCTAAAAATACGTAATAATCAATACTTTACATTGTTTTATTTATTTATTTATTTTTAAAAAATTGATGATATATTACACATATTGAGTAGACATGCATGAACCTTAGGCTTTCCAATTTATTTATATTTCATGGGAATTTGTTATATTATGTGTAGACTAAGGCATTTATATTGTTTGGTAGATATGTTGTGTGAATGTTGGTATGGAAAATATTAGTGTATATTTTGAAATTGTTTTATTTTTTGGGTGCTTGCAATGCGTTTGGTAAAATTCATAAGATAAGTTAAGTAGTGTGCAATGTAGTTTAACAAGATAATATTATGTAATTTGTTAAGTTGTCGCTTGGTGTGTATTGTAGAAGTGTTTTATCTGATTTAAATCTTCGGTTGATCGTGATATTACTAGGGTGGAAATAATAGATTATGTGAAAGTTATTATATATGCGAATGGAAACATTATGATGGGTAACTCGGGTTGGAGTATGATAGGGAGCCCGTTAATAAGTTAAAGATTAGAAAGGATGCAAATTTCTCTCATTTCTTTCAAAGAATTTGCAGAGGCATCGAACTTGACTTGAATGGAGTTGAAATTGTGTATAGGCATCCTTTTTTTCATAATGCTTGAGTTGCTTATAAATTTTTGGGGAATGGAGTATTTAGGAAGTATACATTAAGTACAGTAAGGAACTGAGTGCCTGGGTTGAGCATGAAATATAACATTAAGACAATTTAACCTTTTCGACACCCCATGTGCAATCTATGTTGAATGGTATGGAGCAGGTGAATTTGAATGTGTCAAATGAATCGTACAGGGATTTCACTGACTACAGGCATGTCAATATCATAAAAGAGTAGCTTAACGAAGCATTAGGTCCTATTATCAAACACGAAGAGCTTTATGATCCATATATGAAGAGAATGCACATAAACATAAATACTGACGGTGATGGATAAGAGGATGCAACTGGTGATGATGACAAAGATCATGTTGGACTCAAGAATGACAATGTTGAGGATCACAAGGAATTGGAAGTGCCCTAATTGAAGCTAGATGTTGTTATTAGGAACATACTAGTCCAGCCTCGTCATGAAGCTAGCCCAAGCAGGCCTTATTGTCTTACATGTATACCAATTCCCACCACTTAGTTTGAGGATCTTCCACAATTAAATGAGATGGCGGATGGGCTTATAAGGGATCCTGTTCCATTCTATAATAGCTAGTACGATAGTAGTGGAAACGTAACATTTGAGTAAGACGTTAATGGAATGTACATTAACATTAGCACGTTTGATGACTTGAGTGTAGGTATATGATTCAACACTAAGAGGATCACATAAATGTAGTAAAGTCGCTCTACATAAGGAACCACTACGATTTCCATGTTGAGATATTGAAGCCTACGATATATGCGGTCTATTATAGAAAGAAGGAAGAGGGTTGCAAGTAGAGGTTTCAGGCATGTTTGAAAAAGGTAGAGAGACTTTTAAAAATCATTACTTTAGAGGGATCATACACTTATGTAGACTTGATGATGAACTAGGATCACCTTTAGATTCATAGCAACATCATGGCAAGGCTATTCATTAATAGTGTACGGAATAATCCTGATGTAAAGATACCCAATCTTGCAACAAATGTGCAAAATATGTACATATACATTATAAGCAATAAGAGGGTTTTCGAGGCCAAGAGAAAGGCAATTGAGATGGTAGACGATAACGGGAAGAAGTCATACAGTAAGCTACTGTGACTATTGAATGCAATGAAAGTAAGTAATCCGGGCATACAAGTGGATTGGGGGTCGAACACTTTGTTGAGGCTAGGTAAGTCTCAGTTTAAATAGGTTTTTTAGACATTCGGGCCATATGTGAAAGCCTTTAAATATTGCCGACCTCCTGTTTGTGTCAATGGCATTTTTTTATATAGTAAGTATAGCCATAAGTTATTGGTGGCATGTAGCATGGATGGGGACAATTCAATATTTTCGCCTTTTATGCTAGTTGATATAGAATCAGCAGAAACTTAAGGGTGGTTCCTTCGGAAACTTAAAATCCACTTGGTTGGCTAGAAGGGGGAAACCTTATGTCTTATATTCGATTGAGCATCTGACATCGATTTTGCATACAAGGAGCCATCAAATGGGTGGCAACCTTTGTTTGCAGTTTGGAGATACTACCTACAGCATGTTGCAAGCAACTTCAACATAGCTTACAAGAACCAATAATGCAAGAAATTTATGTAGTTTGTAGGTGTTTAAGCATAGGAAAGGAAATTCAAAGGCTTCATAGAGCAGTTGGGACAAGTTAAAGAGGACGTTCTCGAGTGGTTTGAGAATGTGGACTTAGATAGGTGGACGATTGCATATGATAGGTACTATTGTTTTGGATATATGACATTGAACATCGTTGAGAGTTATAACTTAGTTTTGAAATCGATGTGTGATTACCCATCATTGCATTAGTTAAGAAGATATTTTACAATTGCATGGCTTATGAGGAGGAGAGATATAAGGATGTTAGAGAGACAATTGAAGTGGGAAAAATTTTCACCAACTATGCCTTAGGGATGTAGGAAACATGGAGAGGGCGAGCTAGCGCACATAAAGTCATATCATTCAACTTTCAGAATGACCTGTTTGAGATTTTAACTAAAAGTTGAATGATAGGGATTGGCTTGAAGGGAAGAGGAAGGATACATATAGTTAACTTTAGAGGTCGCATGTACACATATCAAAAGTGGCAAATATATAGGATCCCCTACTCTCATGCGTATGTAGTAGTAGCATGAATAAGGGTGGACAACAAATTGACAATAGGACTATGGCATAAGTGAGTAAACCAGGTAAAGTGCTATCGCTGGCATTTCTACTTGGTTGGTGATGAGCTGAACTGGCTATAAGTTAGCTTTCCGTATCTCCACTTGAACATTAACCTAATACATAAGAAAAGTAAGCTTAGGTAGAAGTAATGTCACATGGAAATGGACGTCAAGGAGCGGTCCGAAAGAACCGGATGTAGTGCATGTAGGCGAGAAGAACACAATAAGAGAAGGTGTCCAGAGATTAATAGGGCTGATAAATACTACATTTCCATATAGATATTATAGTACACTTATGCATACGTATAAACTTATACACATTATTTTGATTATTGACTATGATCGTTTGTGTTTACAGGATAGATGGAGTTCAGACCTATCGATCCAAGCATACTTAAGAGGCAGGCCAATTATTGCTCACAAGTTGTTTGGGAGGGTAGGGTTAATAACAACATTCTCATGTGTTGCTAGTATTCCATATAAGTTGTATTATCTGCTAACTATATCACTCATTTCTGTAAGAGGCTGTTTATGCATTATGAGTACGGTGTAGCATATTGTCCTTACATAAAGACGAGTGGGATATCCCTATATATCTTAGGATGGAGCCTTACATACGAGAGGCTGGTTTCTAAGGAGTTGCATAGCTTCCATTCATCATGAAAGATTGGCACCTGATCACGTCCTTAGTAGAGAGATAGAGGCCGAGACACGTACATTTCACTTACCTACCAGGGAGGCAACCATTACTTGCAGGATGTAGAGGTCCAGCTTAAGCTTTTAGTAGAGGGGTTTGTAGTGGTGGGTAGGACCAAGACAAATGATAAGCAAAGTAGGGCTAATGTGGATGAGAGGTTGCTGGGTGTCAAGCCTGCTAGGATAAAGGGAGCTCGTATGTCTTTTATATGGCTACGAGAGCACTTTCAGATACTTCCCCATAGTGCAAACGATGAGACGGTGCAACAGTACGTACATGCAAACATCATTGTGAATAAATCCTCCAACCTAATACATCTCATGTTGTTGCCATTATTGGAGGACTTCTCTATTGCTGGGTAGTTTAGCTGAGGGGTTGCTTGCTTGGCTTGGCTATACAGACAGCTGTTCTTTAGCTCTTCTTTAGATGTACATGAGCTTGGAAGGGGTACAATTCTTCTATGAGTATAGGCTTGGGATAGATTTCTACACATCACCTTGCTTAGTTAATACAGTTTCATGATCGACGAGGATAAGCCATTAGCAGCTCAATGGAGGGTAGTATAAGATACCACTTAACATCCCATTTGTGTCATGAATGTGTATTGCACAATGTTCAACCTACAGATGGCATAATGGGTACGATATGATAACTATTTTTCTATTTACTTTTGTTGTCATACCTAACTATCAACATTCGTTAACTCCCTTTTTCTTTTCCCCTAGGTTGTTTGGAAGTTATACATATCGGAGTTGCTACTGGATTTCTGCACGACTGGGTGACACATTTGGACTGCATGAGTGCCACTGATATATTTCCTCATCATTGAGTAGTGTTTCCCCAACCGTATTGTTCAGCAATTCGGTAAATACCAACACTTGCCACAAGTC
Source organism: Lumnitzera littorea (assembly GCA_024138015.1). Taxonomy (NCBI): domain Eukaryota; kingdom Viridiplantae; phylum Streptophyta; class Magnoliopsida; order Myrtales; family Combretaceae; genus Lumnitzera; species Lumnitzera littorea. Next base: position 71,815,389 of record JAMXBB010000011.1, on the reverse strand, counting down.
GTAGATACCTCTGAGCAGCTTTATCAGCTGAACCTTCGTGGTAAGACGGATGTTAAATGGATTAATACGCATGCTGCATACATCTAAGCTTGGGGACAGAGGTACGACTTCTTAGTACATATCCAAGGTTCTCATGGAGTCAACCCTAGCTACTAGCTGTGGTATTGACAGATCACCCATCATTACATTGACACCATAAAGCTATCATTGTTTGGCTGGTAAGTGCCTGTGCAATTGTCTCATGGTTTCTATGCTTGCACTTATCTTCTATTATTTATACTAACAACTTCATGTCTATTTGTTTCAGGTAGACTAGCTTAGGGATGTTCGGTTGACATTTGACTATCTAACAGTACTCGGTATTGTAGATGGAGCGTTGTAGTTCGTCGAGCAGTAAAGTGACCTCATCCTTTACCCATAGCATGAGGGGGTATAGTAGCTATACCATGGGGACCACGGAGGGAGTAGGGACCTCCTATACATGAGGATATGTTGGCTCCTTGTGCACTACCTAAAGATAAAGCTTGAGTTCGAGGAGGCAGGGTTCAATCGGGTTGCAGCTAAGGTGACCATGATGACGATGTGTCATCATACGGGTAGCATTTCATAAACCTTGGACACATCGACTCTAGATATGGTACATACCTTAGATTTAGAGTTGCTTTTAGCTCGGGCGTCGGATCTAGCTCCTCTTACATGACTCTTAAGTTCTAGCATCAGCTAGATCTTATGACTCCATTGACCCTTGAGGGCGTCACTTACCTACATTTAACCCTTCTAGTTGACTTAGTGCCTCCTCGAGATCTTGAGGATTCACCACCTTAACCTACATAGTTACTAGATGGCCAGAGGCATTCCCTTCTATCCCATGTTGTTAGAACCTTCACCTAGCATAGAAGACAATAGATAGTTCTTGTAATATTCATATACGATTGTATCGATATTGAGAAAGCACATATTTTGTATATATACTTATTGTTCGAATCTAAGTTTAACTTTCGTCGAACGTCATAGTTTGTAGAAAGCTTTTTTTGTCAATGCATTACATTTTTTATTATTTTTTATTGTAATCAACTCTTATGGTAAATGGATGTCCATTTTGCACACCGAGTTTTGTTATTATGCCTATTAACATTGGGAGTTAATGTTGGAGATGGAGAATTAGATTGTATAGTTTGACGTTTTATATCTTGTGTTAGTATATGTACAAAAATAATGTATCTTAGGTTAAATTTATCATTTTGTTCGAAATGTACAAGTGGAAATAAAAGAAAGCGTATTCAGTGCATATACCTTTAGTCTATATGGAAATGTATTGAAGGCACATATATTGCCTATGCCTTCAGTGGATATGGAATCCATTAAAGGCCCACGTAGTACATGCACCTTCAATGGTCATAAATTTTTAACACTGAAGGCGCATGCGCATACAATTTATTTGTATTATTTTTACTTTAAGGGGCCCTTTTTCGTATTATTTTTTAGAAAATGACCCATATTCGTATAAAACTCAAAAAGACTGATATTTTCATATCACCCTTAAGGAATGAATCAAGATAAAGGGAAAGATTTAGGAGGAAGAAGAAGCAAGAGAAGGTAGAATGTAAAATAGGCATTAAGTTTGTGATGAGCAACACGAAGTGAATTAGAAAAAATGCAAGTGGAGATGGTCAGGCTAAGTGGTAGGTAGATACTGCAATTTAATCCGTATGTAGAAGATGCAATTTAAAAATCACACTTTCTACTTGTGTTTTCTTTATAAAATCCATGCGACCATTAACCAAAGAAAATCATAGCTAGAGCAAATCGCATCTTCTAACTGTGATTTTGCAATGATATTTCTCAAATTATTTTGCTAAGGATTGAACAATTATTTGTCATAACAACCACCTACAATTATTTTGCTAGGGAATAATGGGCTATGACTAGCCGTGGGTGAATAGGAAGAGAAGTTTGGCTAACTATCGAGAACATGAGTAAAAATAAGAAGTTAAAGAACGGTCGAGTGCCATATAGACACTCTAAGAGAAGTAAACCATTTATCTTGTGATAAGTAGTATTAGAGTGAAAATTCCAACCCCATCAAGTCGCCTAAATTCTACTTAATGTGCTTAATGTATAGGTAGTTCTTATTGGCAACAGGGCTCACATTGATAAAGCTTAAGAGAAGTGGCCATTAGAGGGAAGAGATTATTGCTAGAGAGGTAGCAATGTCATAAGTCATTTTATAAGGTCTACCTAAAATTTTATTAAATATACTTCAAAAGGTAAACCTTACCATTAGGCCGCTAAGTGAGAGGAGCGATCTTAGAGGACAAAAGACGAGTGATATATATATGTAGTTCTTGTTAGCAATTGGGCTCGCATTAATAAAGCTTAAGCCAAGTGGCCATCAAAGGGAGGAGATTGTTACTAGAAAGGTAGCAGCATTGCTAATCGCTTTGTAAGGTCTACTTAAAATTTTATTAAATATACTTCAAAAGGTAAACGTTACCATTAGGCCACTTAGTAAGAGGAGCAATCTTAGAGGACGAAGAGACGAGTGATGGTATGAGAGAGCCTATAGAAGCCCGAAGTGCTAGCAGAAATGATCTTAGGTGAGAGTTGGACAATTTTGAGCAAGGGTTGGTGATCTCTTAGATTTTACTAGTAGTAAGGTGTTAGCCTCACACTGAGATAGGGGAGAATGTCATGGTTTAAAAGTTTCTAACTAATTGTGGTAGCTTAACTTGAGCTTATTATGTAGCAAGTGGTATTAGCAAGGTATTCTATTTGAGAAGTGAATTTACCCTAAAGGTGGATTAGACCTCTCATAAGCAAACCAGTAGGAAGCTGATACTATCTTCTTATGAGGCCATAGTAGGTCAAAACTATTAGGTATTTAAGCCTCCTAGACATGGGTACTAACATAACTAAGAGGGCGCTCCTTATGGGAATGATAGGCTCAAAATTTTTCTAATTAAATAGAGAGATAAGGTCGACTCATCATCCATAATAAAAGTATAAATGAGAAGCTAAAGGATGGTTGAACACCATAAAGGCACTCTAAGAGGGGTGAAACTCCTATCCCTTGACACATAATTTTGATATAAAATAAATTTTAACATATCTAAATAGCCTTATAAGCTTTTTACTTGCTTCACTCGCATAACATTTTGAAAGATTATAGTCAATGTGATAATAATCAATTTAAAGTGGCTAACTTCATCGTACTTTGCTTCTACCCTCCACTTCCAAACATTCTAAAACAAAAAAGCCAACACTCTTGTGGAGATCTGCCTTTAATCACACTTTACTCAACCGCCAATGCAAAAACTGCGTAGTACTTATGAAAGTTCTTAAATCTACTAAATCCAAGTTATCCTAAAGAAGCTGTCCATAGCTCCTTTATACATTTGCATTCAAACAGGTCGTGATTTTTCATAATTTTACGGTGGGTTTAGAGTTTAAACACACAAAATGATTGATAGACCAAGAACACAACTATTTAAACACGTGGGACCGTGAGCACAACCGTTTTACCACCCCTTTACCGCATATCAAGAAGAAATTTGAAAGGCTAACAAGGTAAAAACATTTCATTCATAAATGCCCTTTAAGATATCAATAGGATAACGTGTCTTGGGACCATGTGCAATTTGGCTTTTTTTGACACTCTTTACGTATTATATTGCAATTTGCATAATTATTATCATGTTGACTATGGAGGTTCCCACAGACCGTAGAAGAACCGGAAATGGCGAATATCAAACTCCACATGCACTACACTTGTCTTGACTTCATTTGTTATATTATTGTTAGAATTCAAATGCTATATGGATATGTATGTTTTAAAGTTTGTGATATCACGTTAACTAAGTTTTCTATAAGTACAGCACAGCCATGAATCGAGTGGATAGAGAAATCTACTTGATATAACAACAAGAATATAATTTATCTAAATGTTCCATTTAAAATATAAATATTTTGTTTGAGTTTTGGTATAAACTTAACGGATTTAATTGATTCAATAAAAACATAAACGATTTAATTGAAATTTTGTAATTTCATAAAGCCTTTCTTCTATACTTACTCCTCCACAGCTTCATATATAAACGATCATGCCATGTTTCCCATACCGATACAATTAGATGGCATTCACGGGACAATCCAGGTGACATGAGAGACCTTATCCCCGTGTTGCTAATGCTACCAACCACCCGTCTTGTTGGAAATCTATTATTCTTTCATTAATTTATTTTCGAATTATTGAATAAAAAATATAAGGTGCCTTTTCGATGTCTCAAAGGTCATTTTTATTCCCGACCATTGATGTGAGTTACTAAGATTTTATAAGGAACTAGCTTTTTGGACAATTGAGAGGAGGCGGTGCTCATCTGTCAAGAACAAAGATCTAGAACGTGGTCCACGAATATAATTAAAGGCGATCACTTCTCTTATGTACGTATGTCAATAATTTCGTAATTAATCTTCAAGGGAATCTGGAAACAGAGAGGAAGAACAGTGGCTACTGCATATTTGTCTGTTAACCCATGTGATTTTTTGGGTCCACGCATGGTACTAGTCCTAGGATATTGAACTCAAACTTCGACCTTTGACAAAGATGGAATGTTATTATTAGAATTTCATCGTCTTAATTTATATTAATTTACTGATTAATTGTTAGGATTATTTAAAATTTTCTAGCTACTTTATGATATTATTATGATGTTAAAATTAACGGGAATTAAGAATATGTAAATGAAGAGTATACAAATGCACTTTGGATGTTGTTTGGTAGAATATCACATGTGGTGTGGTTACGTATTTTATAATGGTAATAATTGAAGGTAGTATTTGTAAAAGTAATAATACATGTCTCGATAGAGGGTTGAAAAGAAAAACGGGATTATGTAATTGTCTAGTTCTTCAACTACATACGTTGAAGTTTGGTAATGTTGAACGTAAAATTAGTTGATCTTTGTACATTAAACTCACCACCTTACCACCGATTGTTTAGACTTATATATTTCATTCAAATTCATTGTGGGTTAGCTAATCTTTTTTTAAAGGATGATTATTGCTGATACTCGAAATTGGTACCAATGTAAATTGGAAACTTCACTTGAATTGGATCTACAAAACAAAAGAAATGTAAAGCTATGGGAGTGTTTGGGTGACTCCAATGTAACCGCTCCAATACCTAAATTAGATTAAGGACTTAAGAGTATGGAGAAAGCTTAAAGAGAGCATAAGAGTGTCTAGAAGAATCTACTTTTAGTATTCTAATCTATTTTTATAGTCAAGGGTTGGTTTGAATCCGGTAACTGTTACCTTCAAAACCTGGCATACGTATTTAATTTGAATTTAGAATCACTTCTTGATATTAAGGTATGTGGTTGACATCATGGTAACTAGTAGATGATTATTTGGGCAAGGATCCTAACTATCCATGCCTGATATTAGAATTCGAATCCTCTAGGTTGAATGGGCTAAAGTTTGATGTAGAGATAGTTGCTCCAAGCTGAATGGGGCTAATTCGATCTATTTTGGTTGGGTTGTTCTGTCTAGTTTAGAGACATCTAGCTTGTTGGCCTTCTCGAGCTAGTCCACGCACCCAGTGAGATCTAAAGGAGGTAGAGAATAATGAAAGAGGAAGACGTGGACATAAAGTAGATTGGACACTACTCTATTTAGGTAGGTTTTGACTTTAAGGAGAAATCTCTATTAACAATTGTGGTAGTAAATTTGACAAATTAAACTTTAAGTGACTATGATATATGTTAAATATAACCTTCAAGTGTAGTTTGAAGAAGCCAAAATTTGATTGAGTATAAAATTAGTAACTTTCAAAGTGTAAAATTTTAACATATGACTATAAAACTTAACAAGTTCCTATAGAAATTTTTATTTAATGTCAAAACAAGATAAAAGAATCAAAAGAAGAAGGGAAAAAAATTGTCAAAATTGAATTTAAAGAATCTTTTGCTTAAAATATCATGGTTGGAAAGAGACAACATAGACTAAGGTAAACAACCACAAAGTAATTAGAGTAGGTATCTCTATCTCATAATCTATCTTATAGATACAAGTTTCAAAATTTTATAACTTAATCCTATCTTATGATCTTCTAAAATATGCATCTTATAAAATTTATAGATTTCATGACATGATACAAAACCTATAAGTTTTCTTTGACCTTTTCAAAGTTAAAATATTAATAGTTATTCATGTAAAAAATTATGATACTCAAACTGTAATAGTTAATATCACTTTTATTAGTAATTTATAACAAATATAAATAAAATAAATTTCACAAATAAGAAATAATAACAAAATGCAGCATACATAAATCATAATAACAATTTAAATTAGAAATTTAAGATTTGTTTAATCATGTTCTTGAATGTTAACTTAAAATAATGGTTTATAAGTTATTCTAAGAAGGTTAAATTTTCATTATGTTTATCAAATCAAATTATATGTATATGTGAAATTGTAGGAGTCAAGTTTACAATATTTAGAAGTGTGTAAGTGGGTTAAATGGGTCAATCTAGCCTGACTCACTTTAGCTTACAGATTAAATAAATCAAGCTCATTTGGCCCGCTCTTTAAACAGGTCAAAAAACCTTAACTCTAATCAATTTAAAAAGTAAGTTAAATGGGTTAACCCCATAGACCAAAGATTTAAATGCATTAAATAGGCTAATCCAAATCGGTTTACGTTGACTTGTAGATTAAACAAACATGGCTCGTTTGGCCTGTTTTTAAACAAGTTAAAAGATTTTAATCCAAATTTATTTAAAAAATGGATTAAATGAATCGATCTGTAGATCAAAGCTTACTAACATACCCCTAACAATATCTTACATATATTGAGAGGTAAGGAGGTAACTTAGAGCTTGCTAGGTACAAATCTTGAGTAAGTTGTTAAGTATAAGATCATATACTTTGCCATATCTCATTTGTGAAAATAGGTTTTGAGAATTTAGAAACATAAACTACCCTGTCACATCTAATGCCTACCATATAATCTATCGGACTAGATAGGGTTCAACAATTTCAAGTGTCCCATGAATTTTGATGTTCATCCCTAGTTGAAACCTATGTGAGAGTGGAAAAGCAAATTACTATGATAAAATATATATTTGAATTTACAGCTATATTCTTTATAACAATTTAACATATTTAACATTCAACATTATATGGTTGAAATTAAAAATAAAAAAAATAAATGTGACTTCTCTAAAAAGTAGTAAACAATACGAAATGTAAAGCAACGCTACAATTTTTTCTCATTAGAGTTACGAGTTCTAAAGCTAAATTATGAATTGTATAACGAAATTATGCATCCTTCAAAAAAGAGATGTGATATAAATGCCGATGATATTAACACGAACTTGTCAAATATATAATTGCCACTTATTCCAATAGAATAAAGCCAAGTAATTGGGTAGGAGAGTTCAAGATACAATTTTGGCATGAAAATCATTTTCGTCTACTACTTACACTCCATAAGCAAAATGGTCATGTGGAGAGAAAGCATTGACACATTATAGAAACAGCTCGAGCCTTGAAACTTTAAGCTTCCCTTTTTAATGAATTCTGGGGTGAATGTGTCTTAATTACCACATATTTGATCAATCTCTTGCCTATGCCTCGTCTGCATTGGAAGTCTCCCTATGAACTTTTATTTGGTATACCACCTTCTTATACACACTTACGGGTAATGGGTTGCTTGTGCTTTGTTGTTAATACTAAGCCACATAGGCATAATTTTGCTTCTAAAGCCATTAAATTTGTTTTTCTTGACTATGTCACTAGCCAGAAAGCTTATAAGCTCTATAGTTTGGATGATAAGGAGGTCTTTGTGAGTAGGGATGTGATATTCCATGACCAAGTGTTCCCTTTCTAGAATTCAAACACTTCACCTGATCTTCCTTCTCATCCTTTGATTACTTATTCTATTGATTCTAATGGTCTTGAATTGTCACAATTAACTTCCATGACTGAGTCTTCTTCCTTTGCTTCTAAACCTACGTCAACCAACAAACTCTTACCACATTAAATGTCAGAAAGTCTGCTAGAGTGTGCCATTTACCATCTTGGCTTCAAGATTATGTTTGTAACCTTACCTCCATTATAGCAATAGACTCTTCTACCCATCCACTTTCTTCATCTAAACCTGGTACTACTTTTGCTCTATATCCTTTTCTTGCCAATATAGCATTTGATTCCTTTCCCTTAGACTATGTTGCATCTTTAGCTCACGTACTCATTACTCAAGAACCATTTTGTTATTCTCAAGCATCTAAACATTCGGAGTGGGTTTTAGCTATGAATCAAAAGATTGCTGCTTTAGAATTAAATGATACTTGGGAACTTACTCACTTAACACCCAATAAAAAGCCTATTGGTTCTAAGTGGGTTTACAATTAAATATAGACCCGATGGTTCTATTGAACAATATAAAGTTAGATTAGTCGCTAAGGGCTTTACTTAAGTTGAAGGGATTATTATCATGACACTTTTTCTCTCGTAACCAAATTAGGGATTGTTCGTATCTTGTTGGCTATTATGAGTGCTTATAACTGGTCTTTGCATCAAATTGATATGAACAATTCTTTTTTGTATGGATTTTTAGATGAGGACATCTATATGTTGCCTCCTTAAGGTTACTCTAAGGTTAGTCTTGATCAAGTTTATAAACTCAAGAAATCTCTTTATAGGCTTTAACAAGCCTCTCGGCAATGGAACAAAGAGATTTCTCTTTTCCTTATTCGTTGTGGGTTTAAGCAATCTTCTAATGATCATTCTCTTTTTGCTCGTTACAATTTTGATGGTTTTTTGGTGGTCTTGTTATATGTGGATGACATGTTGCTTATAGGGACAAATGAGTCCTTTATCTCTACTCTTAAAGTAGATTTAGACAAGGCTTTCTCTATTAAGGATCTTAGAGAAGCTTGTTTTTTTTTTTTTTTTTTTTGGGGTGTTGAGATTTGTAGAGCTTCCTTTGGTATGTTGTTGAATCAATGCAAATTTATCTAAACATTCTTATTGATGTTGGGTTGTCGGCATGTAAACCTACTGTAAGCCTTAAAGTTAAGTCAAGTAACCGTAGGATTGAACTTAGAACATAAAGTTTAGGACGATCGGTTAAATAATCCGATCAAACCCAAATTATAAACTATGGATAAAAAAATTAATAAAAACAACCTCGTAAACTTGAATTTAAAAAAATAAGTAATAAAATAGGAGACTATAAAATTTTCAAATTTTAAGTATAATAATTGTTAATTATCGAAAAGGCAAAAAATGTAATCTAATAATTGATAAATTACTAGAGATAGATTATATGTATACTAAAAATTATAAAATGACGTAAATAATAATTAGGAATGTTCACATGTACCTTACATATATTTACGTGTAGATAAAAATACGCGAAATTTCTAAAATTGTCTAAAAACTTAGTAAATAATTAAGGAAAATTATTAATTAATTAAGAAAAAATCAGAGGAATCAGGAATGAGGTGGATGTGATTTTGGTAAGTCAGGAAGTGTAGAAAAAAAATTGCCCAATCAAAATCAAGTAATATAAAAGCCAAAAACTAAGGGATTTAGATAATGTCTTATTTAATTTAATACACATTAATTATCACAAAGCTCTATAAATAGAGAAAAAAATTTACAAAGCTTCTTTAGACAGTTAGAAATCAGAGAAAAATAGAGAGTATCGAAATTCAAGAGAAAAACCAGAGAAAAAAAAAAGAAAGAAAAACTATGTAGTTAGCGCTAGTGAGCCAAACCCACACACCACCACCACCTGGGACCGAGTCACCACCACTACCCCACTCCAGACCCATCGTCTAGGCCGGCCGACACACTTGGACCAGAGTTGGACGGCCAAAAGGCATTGAACCGAGTGAGTCCTTTATTTGCTTCGATTTTATATAATTTCTTAAAATTAGTTATTTTGCTTAGAAAATTATAAAACTTATTATTCTGAGGTTTTATTATATGTAGATTTAGGGAAAAATAGTGATTAAGTTTAATCACGTCTGAAAATATAGGGTTCTTAACAAATTAAGCAAAATCAAGTATAATTAGAACTAGAAATAAATAGGCTTAGGAGTGTAGTTTGGGGCTTAAATTTTTTCTGTAGAATGCTTAAGTAATATAGAATAGCGCTATGAAGCTATTTTTTTAAAATTAATTTTTTAAATTTTAAGTAAATTTTTAGCCTTAAAATGATGGAAAAATTATGTAACTTTGGGTTAATTAAGTGATTAAGTAATTAATTACTGATTTAGATAGTAATTATATATTTAGGGATGTTAATCTCTGCTGTAGAAACATAATCCTAACCTTTAGAGTATTAAGTGTAATTAATTTAGGAATTAGGTAGTAATTGTAGGAAATTAGGAATATGTGGAATTGAAAATTTAATAAATATGAAAAATTAGGGTTGTTTAGATAATATTATAATAAAAATCAAAATATACTAAATTTGAAACAAAATTTAATTTTAGGTAATTGCATAAAAAATATAAGATTTTCTCATATCGGGAATAAATTCGATATTTCAATTAGGATTAGCGTGTACCGAATAATTTAGAATACTAAATTAAAATCCAATAGGATATTAGAATACTTGAGTTTAATGTGATTAATTTCACATTAAGATTCGAGCATATTTAAGACTTTAGAATCAAAATTAGAATCTAATTTAGGATCCGAATCCCGAAATAAGGTAGAAAGAATCATTAGTACATAATAGGTATACATGAAAAAAAATGAGTTAAATTATAACTTAAAATATGAATCCTTAAAGTATAAGTACTAAAAAGACCTATTTGTATTATAGGATACCCAAAGACGAATCAGCTTGCAATTAAGTGATCGGACAATTGAGAAATTCCAAGTAAGTTGGGTTATTACTTACTGTATTATAATACTATTTTTATGGTACTCGAAGACTTAGGATTGTATATGGTTGTGATTGTAAGTAGTTTACACATGTGTTTGATGTATCTGAATTCGTGCTGAAATTTGTAGTATGATTGATTTTATGTTATGATTGAATTGGTATGAAATTGTTTGAAAACCCTAAATGAAATTTAATCTTATTCCACTCTAATGACCTAAAATGTTATGCATTGCAACCCCTTAGGGAATCATTAGGATTTTCTAACCATATATTGACCCTTTTAAAAGGGATAGTGTAGGATTACATAATAGTCTCTTCTTCATCCTTAGTCGAACTAAGTAACAAGAGAAGAGGTCACGGCAAGGATGAAGTCAATGGTTTGAAGGTAGTCGCGAGAGGAGCGATGTCTTCATTGCACAAGCTTGGGTTTGGTTATAAGCTACTGCATAACATGGAAACTCCTCAACCCGGATTAGAGCGGGTGAAATTTCTCTAACTTTACAACGGACCAGACTACGTTGTGCGATGACACTTGATTGTTACATTGCATGAAAATAATTGTTTGATAATCTTGTTTGTGTTTATATATATTCATGAGTCTCCAATTCAACTTACTAAGCTATAATTGCTCATACCCTTATAGATCTTTTTATAGGTCCTGATTTCTGAATACTTTAAGTATTATGCCGCCTTATAATTATCCAGAGGTTAGTTTTTTTTTTTTTTTAAGCCAGGGGTATAAGGATCAATTTACTTAGTAGTGAATGTGTAGCTAAAGTGTCTTTTGTAGTTGGAGGATGAAAGATTGATAGTTGTTATGTAAATTAGTAAACCGTTATGTCTATGTAGAGTTTCCTGAGAAGTTATATGAACTTTACATATAATTATGTATGTTTATTAAAAAAATTTGTGATATTTACCATAATTGTAGTTGAACATTTAATTGAACTGTTTACTTTAAAGCGAGGAGTTGTTGACGCCTGATGTAGATCGTGTTTATAGTAGGTACTATGAAGCTAGTTACTATCATAGAATGGTTTATACGGCGGGACTGTTGCGACTCTGCAACTTCGGGGTGTAACACCTATTGCACTTCTTCTTCCTACTCCTTCCCTTACTGTAGAAGATGGTGATCTCCTTAAGGATCCACAGCCTTTTCATCGTATTGTTGGAAGGCTTTTGCATTTATGTCTTACTCGACCAGATATTACTTTCCCTGATAAAAAAATTAGCCAGTTTCTTTCTAAACTACAAGTTCTTCACTACTTGTCCGCCATTCATCTGCTCAAGTACCTTAAAGGAGCTACTGGTCTTGGATTATTCTATCCCTTGGATACTTCTCCTTTGCAGATTTGTGCATTTAGTGATGTTGACTAGGGCAGTTCATCTTCTAACTGAAAGTCACTTTTAGGTTATTGCATTTTACTTGGATCTGCTTAAATTTCGTGGAAATGCAAGAAACAACACATTGTCAGTGTAAGCTTCCAAAATTGAGTTTAGGACAACCGAGCTCAGATTTAGGGCTTTTAGGGTAATTTATCCAATTGAGCCCAAACTTTGCAACTAGAATGAAAAAGTTAGTCGAGATATTACAGTGAAGTTAGATTTTAGTAATAATGACCCAAAATTCCAATTTTGCCCTTAGAAATTGGAATATTTACTAAAGCCCTAAAATGTTCAGAACTCCTAAAATTGAACTTAAATTGCAACGAGAACTTAGAGATAAGTTAATTGAGCTATAAAATGAGATAATGTAGTATAATTTACTATAAAAAAATACACGTAATTTTTTAGTATACTCGGTACAAATAATAATTATACTCGTAAATTAACTTTAAATTGAGTAATTATATATATGTTGTGTTGAATTCATGAAAATAACTTTAGAATGTATCCTAAAAATAAAAGATATGCTAGAAACTTAATTATATGAGTAAAGTTATATATCTCACATGTTATTTATATAGGGAATATACTTATATACTAATTAAATAATCAAATCCTAACATATACTATACATATTTAATTAAATAATTAACAATACTTATCCTAAATACAATGGAGCTTGCTGGAAATCCACGTGGCTGCTGCAGAAGGAGAAGGATTGCTGATTCAAAAGTAAATCAATAGTTTTAGGACACCACATGCTTAGTTAAATAGGGAAAAACAAAAGAAAAAAATAAAGAAAAATCCTTAGGCGGTGAAAGAAGTGTATAAAAATTTTCCTAGCAACAGAATAACAACATTTGACAATTTGGAACAAAAAACAACAGAAAGAAAAATCAAGAAAAAATCGTAGAAAATAAAAAAAAAAAGAGAAAAACAGAACAATTACCGAGCAAGGCTAGTTCCTAGGGTTCCCTTTAATTTGCTGTTACGCCACTCCACCACCAAGGAGTACCCCCAGCGTCTAGGCGTTCCGACAATCACCCAGCCGCCGCCGGCCACCGGAACACCCAAAAACACCAAGGTCAAATTTCTGCCCTGTTTTTCAATAATTTCTAAAAAATAGTAAATCCGCCCAGAAAATTATGAAAAAAATTACACTTAGGTTATTTTAGACATGCTTTCATGTGATATTTTTATTTTTGAAAAATTCGTAATATTTAATATACTTTATTAAGAAATCTGTAATTCATCCGAATATATATTAGTGAAATAAATGTACTATATATGATGTTGTTTCTAGCTGAAAATTTTTGTGTAGGATGTGTATGATATATGGGTAATTGCTACGTAGCCCAAACTTATTTTTATTTGAATAATTTTAATAATTATTGAATTTTTAAGCCTGAAATTGGTTCGAAAATAGGCTGAAATTATGAATTTAATAGGAAATTATGAAATTAATTAATGAAATGGACATGTACTGATCTATAATAAATAATAATGGTATTAAGTCAGATTGAAATTAATTGGATGCCAAAAGAATTATAATTGGATAAATTATCAAATTTAGGGGTAAAATCGTCAATACGAAAATATAGGCAATAGGTCGAAAACTTGAAACCAAGTGATAATTGAATTCCCTATATTTTTAGAAGTCCATAGAAATTTTCGAGGAATTATTAGGTAATCCGAACTATTTACTACGAATTTATTAAGTAAAATAGCTTAAATTACAAGTCGGGGTGTATTTGTAATATTAATAGACTAAAATGAGTTAAATAGTTAAATAAAACCTATATATAGGATTGCTGATCGAATTGGGTTAAATAAAGATTTTTATTATAATTATTAATATTTTCTGATCGGGATGTACTTTAAGTGTATTAAAATTGAATAATACTTATATTATTACAATATAAGGACAAATTGGATAAAATATAATTTAAAACTGTAAATTTCGCATAATACGGTCGTTTTTATATAATTATGTATAATTGTATTAAAAATTCAAACTACCCGTTAAAATCCATCTCTAGGAATAGGACTCATAAGATGTGTCGTTAAGTCTATACGAACTCAATGACACTAGTTTTGTTGAAATCGGATAACCTTAAGCAAACTAGCTTATATCTATAACATATTCAAGAATATACACATTTCGGTAACTCTACCGGAATCAAAACGCGAATTAATAAATAAAAAGTACATTTCGATACGATCAAAACGATATATAATACGTAATAGTAAATATGATGTACAATGTTAATAATTAATAATTTAATAACATGACTGTATATTATGGAAATAATATATATATACATATATATGTATATATATATCCATTTTAGATTAAACCCTAATGTTTTCGTAATTATTACGAAAACTAAATTTAGACTTTTTGTGTAATTAGGACCTTCCAAAGACAGCTGACAATTCAAGTCAGAAATAACGAACGTCTGAACAAGTAAGTTGGAATGGTAGCTTCGCCGCTGTTTGGGTACTATTTAAAAGTATCCGAAGACCCAAGAGTACTTCTGGTTGTGTTTGTAGTTAGATGATTATGCGCATGCTATGTGTGTGAATAATACTCTGTTGTGACAGGAGTTCAACTCCTTGGTGTGCTGTTCTGCATATTTGCATGGATTCTGTATTGTGTGAACTTATTGGTCACCCCTGATTATCACTAATGATTATTCGACTAAAGTGTAATTGGTCAAGCATAATCACCCATTAGGGGAAACGATTAAGAGTGTTAAGCCAAACATCGACTTCCTTCGATGAGGATAGCTGAAATGGTCCTTTCCCCATCCTTAGTCGAACTAAGTGATAAGTGAGGAGGTTGCGGCAAGGTTGGGAGCCGTGGTTCGAAGGCGGTCTTGGGAGGGGGGTGTTTTCCATTGCACAAGCCCGGGTTTGGTCTAACTTGAGTCGCGATGAAACTCCTCAATCCGGGTTGGAGCGGATGAAATTTCTCTAACTTCACAGTGGACCGGTTAACACTGTGCGATGTTTTCATTTGAGTGATTGCATTACATTTCATCATAATTATTAACCTTATTTGTGATTATATAGTACTCTTCTGACTCCGTCCCACTTACTGAGCTAGTTGTGCTCACACCCCTACAGACTCTTTTGCAGGTGCTGAGTGAAGGTAAAGATGTTCCGGTACCACCGTTCTCAGGTTAGTGTGCTGTTGTGTGGGAAAGTGAGGAACGAGGAATTTAACTGAACTTGAGCTTTTGCTTTGTCTTTAAGTTTTGAAGAAAACTAAATGGGAGTTCCCTGGGAGCCCACTAGTTTTCTAACTTATTGTATATAAATCGTATAACCTGTGGTTTTTAAAAGACTCTGATTGTAATCTTTACCCTTGGACGTGAAATGTTGTATAATTACTGTTGTAGTACTAAACTACAGATTGTATAGAACAAGTATTTTGTAAAAGCTCTACCACAAGTTTGGATATTAACAGATGTCAGAACAGACGTTTCAAGCTGGTTGAGTTGTGCGCCTTGTGTAAACTGCGTCTACGATAGCAGCTGTGAGGTCAGTTTCTATCTTAGATTAGTTTACACGGCAGGACTGTTATGACTCTTCTTGTTCGGGGCGTGACAGTCAGCACTTCCACCACGGAGGCCAAGTATTGTGCTCTTGCTGTTGCCTCTAAAGAACTCTTATGGGTGTCTTATATTCTTTGTGACTTGCACATTCCTTGTTCTATACCTATTTCATTATCTTGTGACAACAAATCTTCTATTTTGATTGCTAACAATCCTTGTATGCATGGACATACCAAACACATCGATATCAACATTCATTTTGTTCATGATTTAGATGCTCGTGGTTTCATATAGTTGTCTTATGTGTCTTTTGCTGATCAATTGGCCAATTTTCTTACCAAGCTTATTTCTGTTGCTAGGCTTTCTCTTATTTTGTACAAGTTGGCCCTTTACACGACTCCAACTTGAGGGGGGATGTGAAGCTATGCTTGTATTATTTATTTTATACGGATTATACTACTAGGTGGCTAGTTAAGTTAGATATTTCATTTGGAAGTTTGCAAGTTGGTTACAAGTTAGTTAGTGTTTTAGTTTTTTAGTTATACTGATCTGTTACTCATAAATGAGCTAGACATCTTGTATATAAAGCCTTTACTCCAGTAATAAAAAACAACTGTTCATTTCCTTCAAGCTTCAGTTCAGCAGAAGTTAAGAGCTTTCATTTTTGTTTTCCTTCACAAGCTCAAGGACATTGCTTAGAATCAAGAGAGCATCATTCGTAGTGTTCACAATGCAGCTAGTTAATACGAATTGCTACCCCTGTTTTTAGATATTTTATCAAATAATAGAAATAACGAAAAGTGTTGTTCAAATCAAAGAAATAAAATCTAAAGAGAAAACTCTCCTTTTCTAATTTTTTAGCTTTTGGATTCTTTGACATAATGATTTTAGATTTTAATTTTTTAATCAATGATAAAATAGTCTCTGGAAATATATTTTTCAAGATTCGAGAGTTTAAACATTTAATTTAAAAGTTTAAGGAGGTTATATATACTTGCTACTTGCAATTTTATTATAATATCTTTCTTTCACTATAAACATATCTTTTCTTAATCAGGTTTTCATTTTTAGGAATTTGAAAACATATCCTATGGGATAATTATACAACTTTCTTGTGAAATTTGCAATCACTTGAGATCACATGGCAATGCAGTAATAATCAAAGTCCAAACGATCGAATTCTAACCAAAAAATGATGAAAAGACAAAAAAATAATTTCGAGTTTCATTACTAAACCCTTATTTAAAATTCATTTTCTTCTGACATATATAGTGAAAACTATATATATTTAAACTTTTGTTCAAAATCCACCTTCTTCTGACATATATGATGAAAGTCATATATATCAATTTTAAATAGAGACTAAGACTTCTTAATGGTTTATATCAAGAATGAATATTATATAAAAGATATAGATAAAGATAATGTTATATAAATAAGAAACATAACAAATGATATTATATTTAAACAGATTATGAAAATTTCATAAATATTTTGTGTATTCATATAAGTCACCAGGATATAATAATATTATATTGAAACCATAATGTTATTTTATATTTATACCACTTTTTATGACATTTATTTTTTATTTAAGCGATTAAAAAGTACCTCTAATAATTAAACTTAGCTAATATCAATTTCTTTCTTACATAACTTTATGACATCTCTGCAGTTGCACTCTAGTTTGAACTTTTGTATACATCTTTATCGCGTCGCAATGATTATCCTTTTTTCTTACGGTTTCCTATCCACTGTACGTTTCATAATAAAAACTATTTTTAATATATGTGATTGTAAATCATGATAAATAATACCTTAATTATTATATTAAAAGATCGAAAATGCAAAACATAAAATTTCTATTTTTGTATCAAATGGAACTATATAAACAAACCCCGGTAATTTCATACCCTCTTCCCGAAATAAAAATTTCGTTTTCTTTTTTTCTCCTCCTCTTTTTTTTTCTTAAAAAAAAGAAACAAAATCTGGATATAGCAATTGATGCTAGTTGTCTAGTAGAATATTATCCAAGGGGAAGGAATAGCTCATTATGATGCTAGGTGTCTAGTAGAACATTATCCAAGGAAGGAATAGCTCATTATGTATTGGACAACAATAGTCGCGGAATCAAAATATGGCTTATTGAAAAACAAAATAGCGTCAAACTTGTTATGCCCAAACCTAACTTTTTACAGATGATTGTCATCATTCTCCGCATAAATCTTTTTTACTTGAAATAGAAATAGATTCCTAAATACTATTATTTGTCTCCTTCTCCTGCGAATACATTTTATAGCATTTTTTTTCACTTTTTGAAATATACATACATGCATATATATATATATATAATATCAAATTGCTGATAAAGCTTTAAAAGCATTGTTAAAAGAATTATAAATAGAAAAAAATTTTATGGTTTTATCCATGGTTTTTGGAATATATACATATATTTTAGAAGCTAAATAAGAAATATAAGCATGAAAGTCTATGTATACTTATCCATTAATTTTACAAGATACTTGCAATTTAGGGAAGAAAAGATTTTCTTCTTTTGCTTGGGTTCAACGAATCACGCGAACAAAATAAATATTCAACTGATATTATAAATCTCACTTTTCCCCATTATTTAGGAATTGACGTCCTCTTGCTTTACGCATGCTTTACTCAATGCTATTGCTGTCTAGTCATTTGTTATAAAAAACAAAATGACTTCCCATTAAGGTGCATTAGAAGATCTTGAGAGGATAAGTAGATATAAAATTGGTGAGATATGAGACTTTATTTATGTATTACTTTATAACTATACGTTTATAAATTTTAGTATTAAAAACTACATTACTATATTATGAAATCCTGTGTAACTTTATATAACTTATAGGATACAAGTAACCTATAAAATCTATATAAAATAAAAAAGAATCTGTATTAAAATTGTATATAAAATTTAAAGTTTTGAATGAAGTTTGGACCAAACAAAAAAGTTTCAAATTGAACAAAGAAAATAGTTACAATTTTTATAAGAAGTTGGTGTCAACATCTTTCTTATAGCAGTAAAGAAGTTAATAATTGGAATAAATAAGAAAAGGGAGGCTAGAAATAATAGTAAAAACCAAGTGAATAAGTAATGAGAAGAAAAACTGGATAAAGAGGGAAAAAAAAGTTAGAAATGTAACATAGAGTCAAAATAGAGACAAAAAAGTTGTATTTGTCTTTAAATTTGTTGTTTAAAAACTTATGCAATAATTTGTTCTGTCGAACTAAGTATCCGATGCTTGAAATGGAATGCAGCTAATATTTTATTTAGCACAATACAATATGGGTCCTGCTTAACTAAAGGGTTGAATCCTCAAACTCTTGGCGAAGCAAAGGCCATTAAAATCACAATAAATTGTGATCTACCATATGCGAACCATCTATGGTAACAAGTAGCTACCTAGCTATTAGTTAGTGGCTCCACTTAATAATGATAGTAGATGGTCATTTATTGCCTTTGAAAAATTAAAAGAAAAAAAAAAAAGATTTTTGAGCAAAAATTTGATGGTTCATAGATAAAATCATGCGACTTGACTACATCCAATCCACCGTTATTATTGATTTTTGGGATAATTACAGCAACCATCCTAAACAGTTTAAAAATAACATCAACACGTCCAGTTTTCTAGTTGTACATCTATGCTCTTATGATGGGACATTGTACCCTTATAAGTTTCAACAATATATGCACCCTTAGTTAAGTTTTATAATTGTCTCCACACCCTCTAAAACTTTTTATAAGCAAGAAATACATATCAAAGAAACATAAATATACAACTGAAAAAATTAAGTGTCTATATAATTTTAAAATTTATGAGGTAATCGATATAATTTACCTTCATTTTTCTCAAGATAATGGTTGGGCTACCACCTTAAGTAGAGGTGCTACCTATCAATGTGGGTGGGCGGCTAGTCAAAGTCCTTAAGGCTTCTATTTTTCTTTTCTATCATTTTCTCTTTATTATTATTATTATTATTTGTAGTTTTTACATTATTTAATTAAATATAATCAACAATATTGCTTTATTGAATTGATTAATATAAACTAATCAAATTTAGACACGTGTGAGGACGTAAAAGTGAACTCACAGTGATATAACAAACTAAAAACATAGTATGCAAACTGTCAAAAATAAATGTATAGAAAGTGATAAAATAGTTGAAACACCTATGCAAAAATTTACCCTAAAACATTGCGCTTTACATCTGCCATCTCTCTCTCTCTCTCTCTCTCTTTTTCCTTTTTCAAAAATCAAATTTGTTGAGTCTAACCAATGAATGTTAATATTTTATGGCTAAAAATATAATTTAATAGGGTTTTTGCATAGGAATGGTCCATACGATATTATCCTATCCCTTATTTTGATAAGATTGATTCAGTCTTCAATCTTATTATTAACTTAAATTCTTCTAAATTTAAACTGTTAAATTTATAACTAGTTCAATAATTCAAATTCAAAGGATTGCAAATTAATAATGACATGAAGAATTAATCTCCCAAAATATAAAAACATAACTATAGAAAAATCTAAAATTAAGAGGGCAAACGTCTACTATCATCATCTCCCTACCTCTATCAATGCACCACTATACTTTGCCTTGAGTAAGATAAAATATAAAAAAAAAAAAAAAGAGAGAAAAAAAATAAATTTTTTTAAGGACATATTAGATGGAAAGATTATGCAATACCTACAATAAAATGTGAAAAAAAAAAAAGAAATTTATTGAATCATAATTAATAAGACATATGTTTACTGAGAGTGTTTTTTAAACTCAAGAATATCAAATATATTCAGATTTTAACTTTGGTTTTCTTTGATTTTTTGAGAAATGATATGTACAATCACAAATATAAACATTTTACAGTTATTATTAACATCTCTTGATAAAAAAAAAAAACGTATAACTTGCACGAGCACCATACTTCATCGACTCCTTCACCGCTATAGCTTCAGCCATATCAGGAGAAACTGCGTGGCATGCAAACGCATCGCCTCCAACCAAACTTCCCATAGCATTCCTCCCACTGCGACTTCACCGGATGTATAATGAAAGGATGCATCCGAATTAAGTTTAATGAAGGCACCAGCAAGAGGCTTCCAGTGAAGATGAGGATTAGAAAAATGAAGAATTAATTTATTTTTTATTCGTTCATATTATGATTCATATCCTTCCGTAAATGAGTTAGGGGTTTTGGCTATCGTATCCGTCCCTCATTAAATGGTGACTGGTGTCTTGTCGAAGTATAAGGACGAAACCGGGCGGGATTCTAGATGAATTTTTACACGAATTGTTCTTATAGGATTTAACATTCACCGGAACTCTACAAAATCCTATAAGTTTTTACTTATATTTCTAAACCCGTCCCTGTCCATATAGGTTTTCAGTTTCTCAAAACCAATAGGATTGTTCCTCCTACCTTAAACTTATTATGTACTTGATGCTCGAATTACTACTGCTTAATTATATAATATTATGCTTCTGATTTTTGAAGCTGTTATTGGTATATTTTTAAATAATTTTTATAAATAAATACTTAATATATTTATCTGTATTTTTAATAAAAAAATATAAGATAAAGTCAATAAAATGATTTATTATTTTTTATTATGTTAGGTTTCCCATAAAATAATTTTGTAAGCCTAAAATTCCATCTTATCTTAGGCTCTACAAAGTTTCTAATCATATTCTAAAACTCAGCAAAAACCCAAAACACCCCTAACAATTCGTTCAATTACATCCTATCAGGGTGGACCACCGTATGGACCTTGGTTTTTCCTTGCCCCATGAACATCCCTAGATTTGAGGGACCAAGTGTAATTTTTCTATCTAAAATGATGCCCCTGTTATTGTCGCTTTAATTGAATAGTATTATTTATAAAGAACATGCGCTGTTTATCTAATTTTTTATTTTTATTTTCTTCGTGATAGTTATGATTGGCAAGAATAATATGAAAATTTCATCCGGGATTGAGGGAGCAGAAATCACGAAACGTATATATAAATATCTGTTCATATATATATATATTATACACTACAGTGAGACAAAGCATACTTTGACGTATACTGCAATGTATCAACTCTATTAAAAACTTATAAGATTCTGAGGACGACATATGAAGTGTAAATCATCATCTAATTGTTGTCGAATCGAGAGAAAGCTTCTCTAAACATTAAAGCCAGTTTTGGTTGTTTGAAGATGGAGGAGTATTCAAAACAAGTTGAAGAATCAGCAACAGCAAAAGGAATGGGAGGAGAATCCCATGATGCGGAAGGAGATCCTGAAAGCCATTCACTAAACCAGCCACTCCTGAAGCGACATAGGACTTTGTCTTCAAATCCACTAGCCATGGTTGGTGCGAAAGTTGCCAAGTTAGAGAGCTTGGATTATGAGTAATCTCTCCACCATTTCTCATATTCACCTCATTTCTTTTGGAAAGTTTTCAATTCACGGTATTAGTGCAGAATAAATGAGAATGATCTGTTTAAGCATGATTGGAGGAGAAGATCGAAAGTTCAAGTGTTGCAGTACATATTCTTGAAATGGACGCTGGCTTTTCTAGTAGGACTCTTGACTGGTCTTGTTGCCACACTTATAAATCTTTCTGTCGAAAACATTGCTGGTTACAAGCTTCTTGCAGTTGTTCACTTAATAGAAAATAAAAGGTTTGACCAGCGCACTTTGATTCTGAATTCATCATCATTAGCTTTTTCGTCTGTTCATTGCCAAAAGATATTGCTGATTAAGACTTGCAAGTGGGATAAATGTTGCGCAGATATTTCACGGGGTTCATTTTATTCACTGGAGCTAACTTTATCTTGACCACTGTGGCTGCTGTGCTGTGTGTGTGTTTTGCACCGACAGCAGCTGGGCCAGGCATACCCGAGATAAAAGCGTATCTTAATGGTATTGACACTCCCAACATGTTTGGAGCAAGCACATTGATTGTCAAGGTCAGTCCAGTTTCATACTTAAATGGATGATTCTTTATTTATCTGATGGATGCTGCTGTTTGATTGAGTTTGTGGGATGTATTTACTGGAAGACTGCCATGTATCGGTATGATCAGTTAACTGAATTACATGGAAAGAGTCATTAAGTTCCAAGGTCTTTCACCTTGGGTCTTCTCCTCTTTGGGCTACCTCGTAGGAGGAAGAATGGTAATAGCATAAAGTCATCCTTTCGTTTCCATCAGTTGACATTATAATTTGTATGGAAACTACCTGTGCTAAGGAGACATATGTTTTACACTTTCACTCTGGAAATTTTTATATTTGGAGATACTAAAGTAATCATGTTCACCAAAAGTTCAGCACGGTTTTATACATCTTTCATATTTGAACCGTATAGTCCTGCCTTCCCTGATATTTCTACTTTGAATTTTCTCAAGTAGTACTTGTAGTACAGATGCAGACCCTATATAGTAGGATTAAGGCCTGAGTATTGTCGTTGTAATACTTGCAATAGAAAAGAAATGATGTCGATCACCGAATTTCCCCACTAAGATATGATGTTAGTCATAAAAATTTAATGGCAAATGGAAGCTATAAATATGTTAGCTTTATGCAATAAGTGCTGTCCCTCAGGCCCATATATTTTGATTGTTGCAGATCATTGGAAGCATAGGTGCAGTGTCTGCAGGGCTTGATTTAGGGAAAGAAGGGCCTTTGGTACATATCGGAGCCTGCATCGCTTCCTTACTAGGCCAAGGGGGTCCTGATAACTATCGTCTTAGATGGCGTTGGCTTCGGTATTTCAACAATGATCGTGACCGCAGAGATCTCATCACCTGCGGTGCTTCTTCTGGTGTCTGTGCAGCTTTCAGGGCACCAGTGGGTGGTGTCTTATTTTCGCTTGAAGAGGTGGCAACTTGGTGGAGAAGTGCTCTCCTTTGGAGAACTTTCTTCAGCACAGCCATTGTGGCAGTTGTTCTCAGGGCTTTCATAGAGTATTGCAGTTCTGAAAACTGCGGTCTCTTTGGACAAGGAGGCCTCATAATTTTTTATGTGAGTCATGTTTCTATAAAATACCATGTTATGGATGTTATTCCAGTTACCATAATCGGTATCATTGGAGGAGTTCTGGGAAGCCTCTACAATTATCTTCTGCACAAAGTTCTGAGGCTCTACAATATGATTAATCAGTAAGTATTTGTGTCCTTAAGGAACTACTCACTATGTATGGTTTATTTTCTTTCTGGATTGGTATGAGAACCGCTCTTCATGCAGGGAAGGGAAAATACATAAACTTCTCCTTGCTTTGACTGTCTCAATATTCACCTCGGTCTGCCTATATGGTCTGCCTTTTCTTGCAAAATGCACAAAATGTGATTACTCCCTCAAGGATTCCATCTGTCCCACCAACAGTAGGTCAGGCAACTTCAAGCAATTTAACTGCCCTGATGGGTACTACAATGACCTTGCGACACTTCTTCTAACCACCAATGACGATGCTGTTAGAAACATTTTCTCCTCAAACACTCCTGGTGAATACAGCACCACTTCTCTCCTAATCTTCTTTGCACTTTATTGCATCCTGGGACTATTTACCTTTGGCATTGCTGTGCCATCAGGACTGTTTCTTCCCATCATCCTTATGGGTTCTGCATATGGCCGTTTGCTTGGTATGGCCATGAGATCTTACACAAATATCGATGAGGGTGTCCTTGCAGTTCTTGGTGCAGCCTCACTAATGGCTGGCTCTATGAGGATGACGGTTTCTGTATGTGTTATATTCCTTGAACTGACCAACAATCTCCATCTGTTACCTATAACTATGTTAGTCCTCTTGATTGCCAAAACCGTTGGAGATAGTTTCAACCCAAGCATCTATGAGATTATACTGCATTTAAAAGGACTACCATTCCTAGATGCAAATCCTGAGCCATGGATGAGAAATATCACCGTTGGTGAGCTTGCTGAAGCCAAATCAGCGGTAGTCATTCTACAAGGAGTGGAAAAGGTTTCACGGATAGTGGAAGTACTAAAAAATACAACACACAATGGTTTTCCAGTGATTGATGAGGGAGTGGTGCCTCCAACTGGAATAGCCACTGGTGCAACAGAACTTCATGGCCTGATACTAAGACCACATCTGGTCCAGGTGATCAAGAAAAAGTGGTTCTCCCCAGAAAAGAGAAGAACTGAGGATTGGGAAGTAAGAGAGGCATTTAACTGGATTGATTTGGCTGAACGAGAAGGGAAGATAGAGGAGGTGCCAGTTTCAAGGGATGAGATGGAGATGTATGTTGATTTGCATCCTTTCACCAACACTACGCCTTATACCGTGGTGGAAAGCATGTCAGTTGCCAAAGCTATGGTTCTGTTCCGGCAAGTTGGTCTGAGACACGTGCTAATTGTGCCCAAGTATCAAGCAGCAGGGGTAAGTGCACTGGATTTCCTCTTCTCATCTGGTAAAACTTTTCGTGCGATTTCCTTCAAGCAACTTCATACTAGGTAAAATACTTCAAATGGTGGGGATAGAGTTTAGGAATGGGAAACTATCTAATATTTAGAATGAATTTCCCATATTTGGTCTTGAGAAAGAACCAAAAATTTTCTTCCAGGAGGATTTGTAAGCCGAGAGAAGGCATAAAGTCGTAGGATAAGAACTGCTATCACAAAAACTGAATCAAAATGAATCTCTGGAATATGTGATGATCTAATGAAGATCTAGTTTGTCATGTCATACTCCATTCGGGATGATCAGTTAGACGAATCTTCTATTAGACTTTCATAAAACTGCATCAATCATTGACGACAATACTTTGAATGGGATTACATGACTGACCTGATGGTATTCTCAAATCGCAGGCATCTCCAGTTGTTGGGATCTTGACCAGGCAAGACTTAAGGGCCTACAATGTTCTTGCTGCATTCCCTCATTTAGCAAGGTCGAAAAGCAGGGAACATGGGAATTGATTGCTCCCAAATACACCAACTGTCGTAGCACCTTCCTGTCTTGAGAAATTTCACAATA
This sequence comes from Lumnitzera littorea, assembly GCA_024138015.1. NCBI lineage: Eukaryota > Viridiplantae > Streptophyta > Magnoliopsida > Myrtales > Combretaceae > Lumnitzera > Lumnitzera littorea. The sequence goes on along the minus strand of JAMXBB010000011.1, from coordinate 71,789,519 downwards.
TTTTTTGAACCATTTCATTGTCTAAACAAGCTCAAGAATGATGTAAAAATCAGGCATTCATATTTAATTATATTCTTTCACCGGTTTATTCAACAAGATCATGATTAATTACAATAGAAGAGCAGAAAAGGAATATCTGAGAGCTTTCTCTTATCTTTATGGTTTCAATTTTTCATAATCAAATAAGGGACTTCCTCTTCTAGTCTGGGAGTTATAAGTGGTCCAATTTTGAATACCTGAGAAGTTCATGCCGAACCTGCAACTATAATATATCTATCAAGAATCCACTGTGGTGTGCGTCGTTTCTGCTTCTGGTTACGTTCAGTGAGTTCCAATGGTCCCAACTATGGTTTAGACAAATCAAAAACCTCTTAATATTTGGTCTTTCATAAGTTCAACACAACCTCAAAGCAATTAACTACTGTAAATGTAAAGTTGAGTTCATTTCTAGGGGATTGAATAGATAGAGTGCTTAGGGAATGGTTGGTCTAATGTGCAGCTGCCTAAAGCAAAGGTAGGATATCGACACAAATGGCTTCCTATCTTTTAATTTCCTTATCTTTAGTGTTTTTCATTGTCTAAATCTTATAGTTTACAATTTCTTATTTAATATTTCTAAAATAGAAACTAATTAATCCAGAGAAAGTTCCCCTGCCACTTATATCAAACATATTTCAAGGTTCTTAAAGTAGTGATTTTCACAAATAGGTGCACCTTTGGCTAGCCATCCAACACTCTCTCGCCTCAAAATAACAAAACCGCAAACATCGAATGATCGAGAGAATTCAGAAGATCTTTCTTTTGTCCTATGAAGAATTCTCTTATACCCCATGACCACAAAATAAATGCAATGAAGTTATAGTTTGTTGAGGAACAGAAAATACGATATTAAAAATGACATAAATCTTAACATAAAACATTATAGGAAAAGCTAGCAGTATAGTGTCTAGCCTGTATGTAAACAAATAATAGCAACCAAAATTTATTGTCTCACTTACAAACAAATCTCATTCTATATTACAAAGCATCAATCCCATAAATACAACCATGCAATATAATAAATTCCTCCAAGATTAGCTAATTAATGATATGAGACAACATCCATAAAAAATCAGTGTCTAGAAGAGACAGGCAACTGATACAAGAACTGCCATGAGGAGGGAAACTGAGTGGAGAGCAGAAGAAGAAGAAGAAGAAGCTGTGCTGGTTGAAGATGGTGTTGAAGATGAAGATGTAGATGCTGGTGTAGAGGGTGCATTTCCGGCAACAGTAGTGATCTTCACCTTCATTCCTTGGTTACAATGTCCTGGAGTTCCACAAGCAAAGTACCTTGTTCTGGGTTTGTCTAGTTTAACCACATCATTGCCAGTGTTAAAGGAATTCACAGTTGTACCAATATCGCAGTTCTTGTAGGCACTCTCACTGCCAAGTTCAACCACACTGTGCAGTCCCTGTGTGTACTTGAATTCTGTTTAAGCATGTGTTAGTATTTTTTCATAAGCTTGGTTAGCAAAGCAAATCACTCAAATGTTGAGCTTATGAGTTCAGAATAAATGTTGCGAAAGGGTTGCGATTTAGTATTTACATTTTTCAATTTTGCAATCTAATAAAGCGTTATTGATTGTTAAATTGCAAACTTGAAAAGAGAAATTTATATGCAAAGCAGAAAAAAAGAAATGCTCAGGAGACATTTTGAAAATATCAGCACTAAAAGTTTAGACACTAGTTGGGAAAAAATATGAAATTTATGACAACTGCACAACAATTAGCCTCTTATGTGTATTGAAGTCATCTTTAAAACTAATGGATTTAAGAGTTCAGGACTGTGAATGTATTGCGGGTTCTAATATTTGTATCTTAATATGTTCCCTCACTTTTAGAGTAAAACTTTGATCGAAAAGAACAATAAGGATGGAGTAACGGCATAGGATTGACCTTTAATCCATTGCTCTCTGATAATATGGTAAATTTAGAGTCTTCATAGAAAAATTTAGAGTTACAGTAAACGGATCAAAACCTTAAACTTATAGACACAGAACGGTTCTAAATTTAAAAAACTGGACTCACCTAGCTGATCGCCAACCTTGAACGTTTGAGAAGATTCCCAGGAATTGAAATCTGTTGATTCATCCCAACCTTGGCTCCCTCCAACAGTAATTTTTGCTGCAAAAGCTCCTTCTGATGTCATCAAAGCTACAGAAGCTATAACCAGCACAAGTTTGTATACACCTTCCATTCTCTCTTATTTTCCTTGCTTTGTCTTTCACTCTTGCCTCTTACTAGGAATTATGATTATCACACTTACTTAACCATTTATATACACATACAACATCCACACGTGGATTCATATATAAGCTTCCCATGGGTCACCATCTTCCTAATTACAGATGCTTTTCTTACAAGAATGTATATAAACATAATTCTAATTCGTTAAATTGATGAGCCATCATTCTTGGTGGTTGGTTCCCTTAAATTATAGTGGCAAAATCATTTTATTAATATCTATAACTCGATAAAATCAAAACCATAGCTCATTTCCCAATGTAGTCATTCTTTTAACTTTTAGCAGTTAAGTTGTGGTATAACTTTTAACGTATAATTCTTTTGTTAGTCCAAGGATTTTTTTTCTTTTTTTTTTTTTCATAATGGTTTTTAATTTTAATGACTCAAATGTAGTAAAAATAGATATAGATTAATGAAAGGCGAATGTGAAGAAAGCGTTGTCTTAGGTCGCTGGTAAAGCAAACAATGATTGGGTTTGAAGACTTGGAGGCTTGGCGTTGAAACTAAGTTAATAATCGTGATGTGTGTGGACTCGTTGATATGTGTATGTATATAGTAGTTATTTTCCTACAAACCTTTTTGTTGAAGTCTCAAATGATTACAATATTGTCGCAGGAAGCTATCCCTATTTATAGGACAATCCAAATATGCTAGAAACTTGATTAGGTGGTGGGTAAGTGATGACAACTGGATGTATCAAGAAATTAAGTCACACCACCGTTGCATTGGAGAACACGGAATATATAATGACAGACACCCTTTAAAATTATCAAAGTTAAAGAAAAAAAAAAGATCATGAATTTTAAAATACTGCATTTGCATCCCTTAAAAGTTAAAACATGGTGATATCGAAAGGTTTTTCCTCCATTAGGGTTTAAATGAGGTAATTTAAAAATATAGGATCCTATAATTTTGATGGTTTTATAGGAGACAATTTATAAAAGGGTAAAATATATTCAGCTAGAAACGATAGAAAGTGGATTTCTCTCTAAAAATAATATCATTCTTCAATAACCATTTTCACTGAGACCGAATAATTATTGCGAAAACAAGCACGAACTACTTTAAACCAACAAAAATATTCTTGTCATCTTTTAGCCAAATTGTTTCAACTCGCCTATCATGATTCTCTTTTCGCTTTAATACCTATGTCCACGATTAAACTTGACCATATGCACTACCTTTAGCTAATAGATTTAGATTTACAACGACAAAGTAATCTAAAGTTAAAAGGCTATTAAATCTAATATGGTTTTATTTTATTCCTTAGCACTTCCAAAGACGTGTAAGTTGATACTTATGATTAAATAAGCACAAGCAAAGATAGATTTAGATGGAGGAAAGAATGGTTTTAAATCCTAAATCGATATAAAATTAGTTTGTCAGTTTAATGAACTAGAACTAGCTTAGCGATGATAAATCTAAATCAACATAAAACCTATCGGTTTATACAGGCTTAAGCGGTTCAAGTCCATCAACACATCCTAAATCGATGGGTCTGAACTGGCTTTTGTTTTATTATTTTAATTTCCATATACATATTAACATAATAGTATATTATATACATATTTTATATGTCCATTACGTCATATATATGTCATAGAAATTTATATAAATACATAATAGGAATATAGGATATATAATATGGACATGGTACATAATTTATATTATATAGAATATTATACACATACATGTATATTACATAATGTGCATATATATATAATATATGTATATAATGTACATATTTTACATATATATATGTGTGTATGTGTACAGAGCAAAGTATAATGGATACCAACTTGCACCAAAGAAGAAGCTACCCTCTAAATAAATAGCTACAAGCTACGATAGATTAGATAAATTATAGATGAAGCAAGAAGATGCAGTATTAATGTTTTAATTAATTAATTCCTTCTAAAATATATGTAGTACAAATAAAAAGATTCTTCGAGTAAACTATATGCCCAAATTATATTAAATAAAAACTCTAAAGTGTCTTCTAAATAAGAATAAAATTCAATTAAATCATCACTATCGTTATCTTTAGTTTTTTGAGAAATTAATCATTATTATTATTATTTGTTCTAGTACATAGCATTGTCATACCAAAAGCTTGAAGTAAATTTAAGCCTCCATGGGGTCAATAGTTCGACGATCGTTAGGTTTTCAACCAATATACCTTAGAACTTATTATATGAATTAGAAAAACCAAAACCTCCACAGCCTGATATTACTATCATCATCTAATGAGGCTTTCAATACCAATTACTAGTATAGAGCAAAGTACAATACCATTCAAGAAATTCTACAACATTATCTAAATAATCAAAAGTATATATAGAAACAGTAGATTGTGACATATAAATAAAACAACAAGTAATTAAAATTATTAATAGAAAACCACTACAGGCGGTAGAGTCAAGGCTAGTAGAGCTTTATGCTTGAATATTAAAGAACATTAATCATAAACATTAAATGCAATAAACATTAACATAAAACCATCATAGGCGATAATACCAACCAATTATAGGGTTTTGTAAAAATATTCAAAGTAATAACAGATTTTACACTCAATTAAATTGAACACTCCCCAAATAAGATATGATATAAGAAAGAAGATAATAAAACAAAATTTTACTTTTTCAAAGAGTTTGTACAAAATATAAGAACATTACATTTCGATCATTATGAAAGAGCTAGAAACATTAAAACATTGGAAGGTATAAGTATTATACCTAAAGACAGAAGCGTAAAAACGCTTTAAGAGAAAAGAAAGAAAGTTAATTAGATAAAGAGAAGAGAAGAGAAGAGAAGTATGTTGAGAGGTTAAGAGAAGAATGAGAGAAAGGAGGAGGAGTGTGTGTGTGTAAAACTTAGCTTGCTTCATAATGAAAGAAGACCTTCATTTATAATTGGGAAGGCCGACCAAGTACTATAGTGAACAGTAGCATTGTGGCCGACAAGGTACTATAGAAATAGTAAAAGATCGGAGATATTTTACTATAGTAAACAGTAATATGTTAGATGGTGAAATCTAATGTCATTGATGACATAGCCGTGCATTATGATACATGTGTAGACGTATTCCTATTGTATTTTATAGTACAAAAATTACATTCAAGAAAGTAAAATACATACATTGATCAAGGATCATCTAAATCTATTTTATAGCAGTCATCTTCGTTGGTATCTTTGTTGTAATGGGATCCTGATTCAAGTGTTGAATTTGAAGTTGATCCTCGAGTTGACTCATTGAGACCAACAAGTGCTTTCTTCAAAACTTGTCTCATTTGATCTAAAAAGTTAGCACCAGCTAAGGAAGACATTAAAAATCCTTTATCATGGAAAAGTAGTGTTAAGACAATAGTAGGAATAATTGAAGAATTGTGAGTCTTGATCCATGTTAGAATGGATTTTTCCTCAACTTTATTCTACATTTTAAAACTATCCCACTTTTCACTTTATACATTCTAATCAAGTTTGCCATGTTTGTGATTGCATCAGTTTTATATTCAATAAACCACATCATTACCCAAGATACACTAATGTGCATGAAATAAAACATATCTTTTTTAAAAAAAATTTCATGAGGTATTAGATTGTAATTTTCCATAAAAACATTAAAACTATTTTTGGCTCTATCATGGACAATTTCAGGATCTGCTCCAAACTGTTCCTACCAGTGTGTAGACCAATATGAGAGGTTTTTTTATGAGCAATTATCGAAAAAGATTAGCCATATGTGTGAGCGTTTTGGATTCATTTGGTAAAGGGCATTCCACTAAGCCCGTTTATAATCATAATAATTATAACTGGTTCGGTAATTAGGTAATAAAGACATTGGGTTCATTTGAAATTTAATTGGTATTGTTGGATGATTACGCCATTCATTAAAGTTTATGACCTTGTGAAATTTTGCTGTCGAATAACTAATCTTCCCATCATTTTCAAAATGTTTAAAAGAAATTGTTCTAGTTTCATTTAAAATTCTTTCACAAAACTAGATAGGTTTATAATAATCATACAAAACATAAAAGAAATCTTTTGTAAAAATTTTCCCAGCAAATTCAAAAGAGTCCTTTTCAAACATGTTCTTTTCAACGAAAAAGTAATATTTGAAAGTAAATTTTTGAAAAAAATTTGATCTTTGCATGGCAAATTTCTATGTTGAGGATGTCACTTCTATAATTTAGACATTTTGGTTAGTTCTTCTTTGTAAGGGAACTAATTCCTGTTGAGATTCAAGAACTATTGATGGTTATAAAGCTACTGCCACAGACTTAAGTAATTCTAAGTCTATTGGAACACTGATTGAAGGATTAGTAGGTTTATCTGGTACATTTTTTTGTTGTAGACACAGTAATTGAAAGTGCTCTGAGGAATTCAAGAGTGATCTTAACATTAGAAATTTCAAAAGTGTTTTCATTGTTTTGTGTTTGAGCAATGGGAGAATGGACATTTTGAGTATTAGAGGACTAGATATTAGGAGATATTGGTTTAGAGGTCCTTGAAGAGAATTCCTCCTTAATTACAAGAATAGTATTGGATGATTTGCAAACATCTAACTATGTTTTAACATTGGTTAATCCCTTCTTAGAAACTAATAATTTTTTCCCCCTTGTCTTTTTCTTTCTTGGGAGACATCTCCTTACAAGAATTCACGAGTAAGGAAGTTAGAAAGATTGTTTGATGATCCATTAATATGCTCTATTTCAAAATAAAAAATAGATAAAATTGCTTATCATCTAGCAAAAATTTGTTTAGAAGCAATATTTTAAATGCCTTTTAATAAAACATTTTTTGTTACTTTACAATCAATTCGTAAAAGAAACTTTTGATTCAACAAATCATCTTGAAATTTAGAGAATATTAAAACAATTGCTAAGATTTCTTTTTTGATTGTAGAATAATTACGTTGACATTCATTCTAATGTTTAGAGGCAAATTAGACAATACATTCTTTATCATTTTGCTTTTGTTTTAAAATTCCACTAAATCCTATATCAGAAGCATCTATTTCTACAATTTTGTATAAAGATGGGTTTGTTATATGGAGATAAGAAATTTCTTTGATTTTCTCCTTAATTAATTTTACTATATTTGTATGCTCATTTAACTATTGTGGAGGAGTCTTTTTCAACCTTTGGTAGAGTGGTTTACAGAGAATGTTGAGATTCAAGAAAAAAATCAGTAACATAATTTAGATTATCTAAGAATCTCTGAAGTTGATTTTTATCTTTTATTTCATTAAGAAATTTGGATGTAAAATCAATTGACCTTTGTATTGGAATTATTGTCCTATTATGAATGTGAAATCATAAAAATCTAATCCTAATTTGGAAAAGACTAATTTTAGACGGTGATACAACTAACCCATTTTTTCTTCGCAATATTAATAAAGATTTTAACATGTTTAAAATGCTGATCTATATTAGATGAAAAGATTAAAACATCATCAAGATAGACAATTATAAAGTTTGCATAGTTATTGAAGATTTCATTAATTATTCTCTAAAATTCAGAGGAAACACTTTTCAATCCAAATGGTTATCATTCCATTTGTAATGATAAAGGGAATTGTAAAGGCAGTTTTATACCTATCACTTTTTTTAATTTGGATTTGTCAAAATCTAGACTTCATGTCAAATTTAAATTTTCCTTTATTATTCTATTTCTTATTTCTTTTTATCTTTATCTAAAAATTTTTATCCTTGTTCTACTGATATAAATTGCCGTATCGTAAGACATTGTCAATCATAATGAAAATATTTTAGTATTATTTAACTTATTAAGTAAATCTCTTTTATTAGGTATCAGATACCTAATCCATTTAAGAGCATTATTAAGAGGTTTATAGTTACTAATTAACCTAAGTATACCTCTTTCTATTTTAACATTTTTGTTAACGTAAAAGGCTAAATAACTCTAGGTAAACTTACTATGTCTTATTAAATTTTTATTAAGTAAATCATTAATTTCATTTTTATAATGTTTTAGAAATTCATTCTACATTTGAGAAGGTTTTGCTTTAATTGGAATATTTTTCTTATTAAAATCATTTTCATAAGATAAATTTACAATATGAAACTTCCAATTTCAGAAAGCATTAGTTAAAGAAGAACAAATTGAATTTTTTATTTCTAAATCTAAATCAAAAAAAATTTTTTTTTTAGATTTTTATTAGAAAGCTATTCTTCAATTCTTTTATGCTCAAGATCATTATTTAAGTACATTAAATGTTTTTCCTTACATTCAATTAAACAATTTAGTTCAAAAATTGAATTGGTTTTTAATTCATTTAAATATTTAGTTTTTGGTTTTGAGATAAAATTGAAAACAATTTTTGAAGTAATGTGTCTCAATGTTAGAATTATTTACAGAAACGGTTGAATTAGATTAATAAAATCTATTCCTAAAATAACATTTTGTTTTAAATTTCTGACAAGAATAAAAGCGGTTTTGTATGAAACATTATTTTTCAAAATTTCAGTATTGGATAATTTAAAATTGATTTGCAATTTGTTATCGAAAGTAGATTTTAAGGATTGAGTTTTTTTTTTTTTTTTCAAAATATTTCATAGGAATCAATCATTCCCTAACATAATTCAAATCAACACCAGTATCAAATAATGTAATAGCTTCTACAATGAATTCATTATTGATTTTAATTATGATATTGATTAACCATTTTCTAGTCATTATCTCAATGAGTTGAATGAGATAATCAGAGTAAAAAATTTGTTGATCATTATTATTAGATGTCTCAATTCCATTATTAGAACTATCACTATTGTTATTAGAAAATTTTTGAATTATCATTTTTTGTTTAAATTCAAGAAAATCCTTTTGAAGATTCAATTGCATTGATTTTAATTCTTTTATTTCTTGTTTCTAAATGTTAATTTCATTGTGAAGTTCATTAATAGAAATAGGTTTTTTCTGTTTTTTTTTTTTCCTCTTTCAAGAATTTCATTAAAATTATAAGGTAAATTTGGTGTGAGAGTATGATTAGATTTATTAATATTTTTTAAACAATTAAATTTTTCATTATAATTACTCATAAGATCAATTTTATGATAGATATCTTCTTCTTTATTTGTTAAGACATTAATTTTATTATTTTCTCCAGATGATAAAGTTGATGTGGATTCAACATTATTAATTTAAATTCCATCTTCACTTTCTTCTTCTGATGTTATAGATTCATTATCACAAAAAATTTGTAAAATATTTTCCATTGTTTATTCATCAAGATTTAATTTATTAAGTTTGTTATTGATCTTACAGAAGTTTGTTGTATGACTAGGTTTCTTACATTTATAATATCTTAATTGTTTATAAGATTTTTTCTTGTATATTTTATTCTTTTTCTCATTTTCAATTTTTTAAAAGATTTTTTCTTAAAATTTCGATTAGGTTTTTTATATGAACATTGTGATTGTAAAAGAGAGGATTTTACATTCTTTTTCTTCTTTTTATCAATAAAAAAATGATCATATTAAGCATAAAAATCACCAAGACTATAGCGTTTTATACGTTGTTCATTTTTTAATTGTTTTTGCAACATAATTGTTGTACATAAATTAGTTCCAATTTTATAAACATACGAAACTAATTCCCCATATAACAAATTATTATAAGGAACCTCACCATTATTTTCTTCTTTAATTTTATTCCTAATTTGTTCTCCTATTAACTGAAGTAAACCAGCTAAGAATTTTTCTTTTCAAAAAGATTGATTAAAATCATTGTGAAGTAGGACTCTTTAGAAGAAAATATCTTTATATTACCTAAATTCTCCTAGAGACTTACATTTTATATTGAACAATAGATCTAAAGTTTTATCCTTAATATGTGAAGAGTCTCTTGTGAAATGTTGACTTATTGAAAATATTAATGTATTAATCATATCACCAATTGGTTCATTATTTTCATCAAGTATTTTAATTCTATTATCATTTGTTTTGTAAGAAGTTAAAATATTAAAACGTTATTCCTCAATGAGATAGTTATCTCATTAACCTTTTAATTATCTAGTAAAACCGAAAATTAAAAGTAATGCTAGTTAATAATCAATAACATTTCTTATTAGTGTTTGAAAACATTATCATTTGATTAAGTACATTCAAAGTTTTTGGCTCTGAGTATCCATCTATGTTCCATTCATAGGTGGATCTTGTAGAATACTTATTTTGATAATTATCATTTTTTTCTTCGAGGAGTATATCGGAAGGTATTGCTTTCTAATAATACAATTTTTTAGGTTCTTTCTAGACAATTTTATTAATTTTGTTCTTAGATTCATTAATGTTCCATTTTTTTAAAAAAACATTAGACATTGTATCATTAATTGAATCATTATCAATTTCATCAAAGACATTAAGTTTTTTTGAAGGAGTATCATCTATGGTAATACCTCTTAATTTTGATGAATTGATTAGTGTTTGCATTTTTAAAATATCAATTGGTTTTAATGAAGACGAAATTTCTTCTTTAACCATTTTTTTTAATATTATATTCCAATCATTCAAGACTTAAAAATTCATTACTCGGATTTTTTGGTATTTCAAATGGTTTGAAAAAAGGTACATTTTTGTTAATTTTATTCATTACAGTTGTTTCTTGTGTTTTATTTATCTAATTATTAATTACATTTTCTATCCTATCTAATTATTTTCCTATTGTAAGTAAGTGTTGATTTGTGAAGTTGTTTTGGTGTATTATTTTTTTAATTCCTGAACCTTCTTCTTCTGTAACATTTTTAAAAGGTGTAAAAGTTATTTCAACATTTTTATATATATGTTTTATATTACTAAGTGGTGAATGATTTGATTTTATTATTTTTCCATCGCTTAATTTACATTTAAAACACTCATTTCTTTAGGTTTCAAATAATATTCTTCGATATTCTTCGAACCAATCGAAGAAATGTATTTACAAACCATTTTCATACATAAAATTATAATATTCATCTTTTATTTGTTTAGCAACATTTCTAAAAGTTTCAAAATACCATTTTTTTTTAAATTTTTTGGTGAGTTAAATTCATTATTTTGAAAAATCCTATATGGTTCAAAAGGGTTTTCTAAAACATTAAATTCAAGGTCGCTTATATCTGAAGGTATAAGTTCCTTATGATCTAATTCATTGATTGGTTGGTATATTGGTCTAATTATACCTAACCTATTGTTAACTATTCCTAAAATTGAAGAATTATCTTAGACATTTGATTGAACATTAAATGGTGAATGGATTATTTGTGGAGGTGGAGGAAGATCTATAGATCTCCTAAAAGAAGAGGACATTGACTTTATTTCTAAGGATCTCCTAAGTTAATCAAAAGATCGCCTAGCAAATTAGATAGTGACTTTTCCATCTGGGTGTTAAACTGCATTTAAAGGCTTAGTATTGTAGACAGGTTGTTTTGGAAGTGGATTTTCTACTTCCTAATGTTCAGATAGGTTAACCTAAGACCATTGAATCATTCTAGATATGGTAAACATTGGCTCTAATTAAGTCTGTTTGGATAAAAAGAATCTGATCTCTCTTATCAATCTTATAAGTCTTAGAACCAAAAGCTGTTTTCATTAATTTGAAATAAATTCTATAAGTTACAACCATTGGTATGCTCAAACTATATAAAATAAAAACTCTAAAGCATCTTCTAAATAAAAATAAAATTCAATTAAATCATTACTATCATTATCTTTAGTTTTTTGAGACATTAATCATTATTATTATTGTTTGTTCTAAGTACATAGCGTTGTCTTGCCAGAAGCTTGAGGTAAATTTAAGCCTTCTTGGGGCCAATAGCTCGGTAACCATCGAGTTTCTAGCCAATATACCTTAGAACTTATTATATGAATTAGAAAAACCAAAACCATCACAGCCTGATATTAATATTAGTACCTAATGGGGCTTTCAATACCAATTACTAGTATAGAGCAAGTTGGTTTTATTTACTTGTTGTTTTATTTATATGTCACAATCTATTGCTTCTATATATCCTTTTGATTATTTAGATAATGCTGTAAAATTTCTTGAATGGTATTATGCTTTACTTTATACTAGTAATTAGTGTTGAAAGCCCATTAGGTGCTGATAGTAATATCAGGCTGTGGTGGTTTTAGTCTTTCTAATTCATATAATAAGTTCTAAGGTATATCAGTTGGAAACTCGATGACTGCCAAGCTATTAGCCCCAAAGAGGCTTAAATTTACCTCAAGCTTCTAGTAAGACAACGCTACGTACCTAGAACGAACAATAATAATAGTGATTAATGTCTCAAAAGATTAAAGATAATGATGATAATGATTTAACTAAATTTTATTCTTATTTAAAAGATGCTTTAAAATTTTTATTTTATATAGTTTGGGCATATAGTTTGCTTGAAAAATCTTTTTATTTGTACGAAATATATTTTAGAAGGAATTAATTAATTAAAACATTAATACTACATCTTCCTGTTTCATCTATAATTTATCTAATCTATTATGCTCATATCACTATAAAAAATAAAAATAAAAAATAAAAAAATTGACATGCCAATAGCTGAGCTTATGAACCAGCCATATGTAAGCCAATCATGATTCAACATAAAGTTGAACCATAACCTAGTGGTTCTAAGTCAAAACTGGATCTGTTCAAGCATAACTCCAGGTCTACATGCACTATAACACATAAAGTTAAAGAGAAAGGAAAAAGTGGGGGATGTAAAGATTTACATTGAAAACTTAAGTATGGAGGGGAACCGCAAGTAAGACATAGATTTACTAATGTGAAACATGCAAGTACAAATGATTACATAAATTTCATGAGATACTCTAAAGCGTTTTCTAAACACTATGATAAGAGATATTCCCTTAGGCCTTAACCCTAATGAAGCAACATGCATGTATATTGTATATACTGTAGTCATAACGCCTACAAGAGTCTTATGGTACAGATTTTGTCTTCATCTGAATATTTCCTTGTGATATACTGTCACAGATAAAGTGATATTTACCTCAATATAGGTTATTCTCTCATGATGTATCGAATTTCTAATAAGATGTAAAAATTCTTTCGCTACAACAATTCACATTAATTCATCATGACATATCATAAGCCATGAGAACAATGCTCTCAATTACTTATTGTAGATGTATGGGTTCATCACTAGTATCATGTGTATTTAGCATACATCCACACACTTCACGTTGGAAACAAAAGAAAAGAATTATGTAGAGAGGAATTAAAGAGATGAGATAGACAATCTTAAAAAGCCCAGGATATAAGTGACAACTAATAGTGAAGATTTCAAAACTACTTTTCAACCTCCTCTTACAGGTAACATATATATATTTATAATGAGTAGTAGAATTTATATACTATTAATGGATAAAATCAATTAGGTTTTAGTAATTGTAATGGGATAAAAAGAGAATAATAAAACCTAATTATATATAATGGAGCCTAATGATACCTAGGCTTATTGAAAAAAGTTAAAAATGTTGAGAACAATTTTAACGAATCATATCCTGGAATCTAAAACTCTTTGAATCATCGTAAAATTAGTTCTAAATATTTGAATACTACCACTAATCCAAATAAATCCAAATAAGTAGTCTAAATACGATATAGTTAATTTTGAGTTTAGCTTGTAAAATTATACATACAAATTTCTTCATAGACACATATACTCCTTGAACTGCTTTAGCTGTGAGCTCACCGTGCACAGTGCAACTGTAGGATAAAGTAAGGCCTTATATCTGATCATACTCTCTACAATTGCAAATTTATACCTTATGATACACCTCATCTTGTCAAGATCCTTAGCAAGAACCTCTCTCATGACCTTGAAACAAAATGTTGTAGTCCCCTTTTAAGTACCCTTGAAACAATTTGACCAACCTTGTAGACAGAGCTTCCCAGCTGGGTTGGTCTTATATCTCTTGACCATAATAACATATTGAGAGATGCCCATTCGTGCAAATCATAACATACATGAAACTAACCACTACATTCGATTATAGAACTTATGACATGTACATAGACTCATCCTCTGGCCGTGGTGATGCTTCTTCTAAGAGCCTACAAGATGTAACAAGTGAAGTAGAGATCAGCTTGGCATGATGCATCCCAAAGTGCTCAATTACCCTTTTCATGTACTTGTTTTGTGGCAAATGCAGCTCGCCCGAATGTTTGTTTCTATAGATTATCCATTCTTGGAATTTTTATAGTTGCCTTTTAAGTTTTGCTTGATCATCGGCATTCCCTTCGCTACTATTAATAATTCATTAACATAAATTAGAGGTAGTGTATAACCCATCAGGGAGCCTCTAAATGTACATGTATATGTGTGTTTTAGCTCCTCATCAATATTGTGAGAACTACTTAAATATATACAGGGACTTCTTCGATATATATATATATATCCTCTACTTCAAAACTTTTGGCTGATTCAAATATTCTGGTGAGAAAATATCATGGAAATAAACTCCTTGCAGTTGATTGCAGCCCGGACCCTGTTATCTTCTTGTATACGCACTTGGGGTCAGTGACTCTGTTTCTTTGGGATTTAAAGCACCAAATTCCATGTGCCATTCTTATAAAGTGACTCAACCCCCTTCCGTCACACCTTGAGCCATTTACCCGAATCCAATGCACTAAGTAGCTGCTGGGATGAAGTAAGATCAAGCACCCAGTAGAACCTGCAACTATAAATGCTCGTGTATTTGTATATAGGACAACCCAAAAAACCACTTTCAAATTGGAATCTTCACTAAGATTTCTTGACTGTAACTCTTCCGGAGTCTTGGTCCAAGCAATGCACGTAGTGAATGGTTGATCAAGTAACATGCCACATCTATGGTCTTTGCCCAGAAATCTTTTCCCAAGCCAGCGTTGGAAAGTAAAATCATGACTACTCGAGCCATGTGTAGTTCATATGCTTTGCAGCTCTCCTCTACCATGGAGTATGTACAACCATATCAACTTTCATGGCTCACGAATACCATGCTATCTAACAAAGTCATCAAATTCCAACAGAATATTTGTGTACAAACCTCTTCACCAGCTTACAAGTTTGTTCCTCACTTAATGTCTTCCAGAGCCTAGGACTCTCAGTTGCCACATCCTTAAACTTTAGGGAGAACACCTAACTATTTTGAAATAGTCATCACTAAAGGTAAGCATATATCGAGCACTGCCTATTGATGCTATAGTAATGTTCCTTGTTAGTATGCAATCGCAATGCTTAAATTCTCAAGCTTCTACTTGACAATAGACATGATTCATAGAGAACTTGAATCCAATTAAGTTTCCCTAGAGTAATACCTCTACTACATAAACTCATCATGCCCCTTCATACTCATGTGGCCATGTCTCATTTGCTCTGAAGGGAAGAAAAAATAGCAATAGAATTAGTAACTATGGTGTTGTAAAGGATATCAGTGCACTACTATGCTATGAGATAATCAATCACACATCTATTGCCTAGACAGCTCGTTCGGTTTAAGGGAATGGAAGGTCCATTCCATTGTTATTACTGAAGACAATTGGAATCCATCGTTCAGTTGCCTTTTTTCACTTTGCAATCCCAATTCCACGGCAAACTTATTCCCGCCTCTTCAATGCATTGAATTCATCAGATAAATTAAAGAATCCCCATTCCTACTTCAATACATTGGGTTTCAATGCATTGGGATCCACGTTGTGAGGGTGCCGCTACTTTCTTTGCTTCCTTGTAATTTTCATATTTTATTATTCATTTATATAAAGGGTATTTTACTTTTTATTTGTCTCTTATTCCCTAACGGATTTAATGAAGTAAACAAAGTAATCTCAATTCAATTCACCTATCTAAACACCCTATTATTTATTTACAATCCATTACACCATTACATTCCCTCCTTATTCTATTCAGCCAAACTGTATGTCTAATGCTCTTAAAATGCCAATTTCTTTAATAGGTTTAGAATGTGTCTCATGTCTAATAATGTTTTGCTATTACGCCAATGGCCATAACCAATTATTTAGCTTTGCTCCCTATTTAGAGTAGCTCCAAGATTAATGCCTATGAACACCGTAACCTAATATTTACTAGTGCATATATAGTACGAACATAATGGGCCTAAGATGCTACAACCATTAGACCACTTCTTGTATTCATAAACCAAAAATGATGGGAATCGAGCTATTGGATCATTGACCCACAATCGAACCCAAAGACTGGAAGGCTTGACACGACGGATTCTTTTACTCCAACTGACTCATGTCGAGATCGAGTATCTCCTTGCCAACCCATTCTGCATATCGAGTCAAATGACTCCCTATTTTCCGTACATAGTGTACCAAGAAGCAGAAGGTCGAGAGAATAGTCAAACTTTATTCTCACTCATGCTTAATTAATTATTTACTCGACATCACCTTTTCTGAGATAATGAGAGAGAGACTTCGAACTGACTCAACTACCCCTGCTTAGACAAGCCAACTGACTGTACTTTTTATCCGTATCTTCCAACGGCCTCACTAATACAACATCGTCACGTGTACAGAATCGTGTGTAAAATCCATCACACTTATAATTACTTTTCTAGAATATTCATTTTTATCTTTTTGTATTTTTGTATATTACTTCTTTAGGGAATGATCTTTTTTTTTTTTCTTTTTAAGCATATTGCCCTAAATTCTCATATATAAATATCTCTCATACTTATAGCTGTAGATCAGACAGATTGATTATCATTAGTACACTTGAATATTTTCCTTTCTTGCGTAAACACTACTTACTTACTCTCGGTATCACTCTTATTCTAATATTTGAGTAAGGTTAGGTGGCAAGTAACTTTACCGAACTTATTCATGCGTCATATCGAATTGTCCCATGAATTCTCAGAAGTTCCATTAATGTGTCATATACTCTAGAGCTGTTCATAAGTTTTACTTACTCTTCGTTCGTATTAATCCTTTTCGCACATTTCCCCGTCACCTCCTTTTGGAGCTTTCTATAAGCTTAGATTCATTCAACGACCGACCTTATTTTTTTTTTATCATGAATCGCAACAAAAAAGCTTTATATTTTTTTCCTTCAACTATATCTACATCTATTGTGTCAAGCATTTTTCCTTACCACTTTAGCTACCTTATTTTGCAGCTTCCAGGCTTTAATGTAAGTATTTTCTTAGAATAATCACGAAGTCCTTTTCCTTATTTCTAAACTTCAACCTAGATTTAACTAATGGCTTTCTATTCTGATCTCTACCCATATTAATCATAACTAGAAAACTCATTTTCAAGCTTCTTCTTGATCAATAGATTGCTTTTTATCATCAAACATCAAAGATATAATACCATAAACCATGGTCTACCTGAAATTCCAATATATAGTGAGAAAAAAGCATAGGAACAAAAGAGCTTGATCTTCATCGTGCATCATTATTGAGTGAAATGAGCACATGAATGTGTTCCTTTACCACAATACCTCTAACATCCTAAGGTTAGACAACCACCATCTCAACACTAGCAAATCTGCCAGCGACTTCGTCAAATAAAGCATTTATAGCTTTGCCTAAGGGCTTACAATCATAGTCTCAGTCAACACCTCCTGCAAGACGCCGTTAAACGGGACTACTATATCGTCAATAAAGCCATCACATCCGGTTTCCTCTAATCACAATCAAACGTGGTTTTTGGCTTTTTCAATCACCAGCTAATGCCTCCTCTGGACTGTTTTTGAACCAAAGTTGACCGTCACAAACTAAATCTGTCATTCCTATAAAATTTCTGAAGATTAAATTTAGTTTATGTCATTATAATCATAGAACTAACAATGAAAATTCAGGTCTCGAGATAATTGCAAGTATAACAGATAGAGCAAAAAGGAAGGGAAAAAAAAAAGGTGTAAAAATTTTTTGAACTGTATAAGGTACTAAGTACTGTATACAACCTGTAAATTTTAATTATTTTTATCATATTAAAAATTTGAGATAAATTTGACATCCTTAACATATCAATGTTTCCATAGCATCCTGTTCATTTAGATGGCGTAAAGGCAAACTTTCTATGAGTTTAAACTTTTAGAGTGACATTATATAATCTAGCTCATCTAATATCCTGGACAAGAGTAACATTACAAAATAAAAGTGACAAAATAAACCTCTACAAAGAAAGCACACCCTAATCTTTCTATTAAAAAATTTAGTTCATTATTTAAAACATATCACATAACCCCTTACAGTTAATTTACAAGTACAAAATGTAACAGTAAAGAGAACTTAGTAATGAAGAAAAAACGAGATAAGAGAGTCACAAAATGAAAACCTAGAAACTATGGAAAAAAATATATATATAGGTAATTTTATAGAAATTCTTATGGATGATAAATTGAGGCTATAGCTTATATGTTTACTTATTTATTTTTCCTTATTTTAGAACTAAGAAGTAGAAATATGATATTACTTTACATTTATTATTATTATTTAATAATTTCTTACATGGTGGGTATAGGTTACTTTAGATCTTATACCTTGTATACCTAGAATACACGTTTAGGATGGATAGCAAGTATGGAGACGTCATATCTATACCTTATCTTATAGAAATAAATCCTAAAAAGTTGTACCAAAACCTACTTCATGACCCTTATATTCACCTAAAATCTATTCAATTGAGTAAGACATTACATGGTAGATGATATAACAAGTTACTCTCTCATTACTATATATCGCCTATTGTGTCTAAATGTTTAATTTTAAATCGGAAGGGTTAATGTATATAAAGAAAAGATACAGGGATACAAGATGGGTAGAACAAAACATTCCCTCCATATCATATCCTATAGATACAGATTCAAAAATTTTGTAACAAAACCTATGTTTTAACATCACAGAACTTCTTTACTCCCGTATTGAAATTGAAAAATATGAAAAAAACTTGTGTTGAAAAACACATCTATAAAGCTCAAAATTTTGATTTAAAGTAAATTAAAATATGAAAATAAAGAATAAACTTACTAATTTTTATGAAAATTTAGTATGATTATCTTTTCTATAATAGTAGAGAAATTAGTAAGTTGAAGAAATCAAACAAGAGAAGGAGGAAATAACAATAAAGGTAGTATTAGTAATAGCAAAGAGGTAAAACAAGAGATGTAGAAAACATAAATTTACAATTGAGAAGAGAAAGGCAAAAAAATGAAATACTTTGAACTTAAGGTCTCTTATGATGATGATGAGCTTGAGCGATATTCTATAAGTTTATTTGTTTATCCATTAAAAAAAGAAAAGAAAAGAGTATAAAACCTAATAGGTCGTGCAACTCGATGACGACTCCCACTCTAATGCTACTTAGTGGATTAACAACCACTTTTTAAGGTGGTTCACGACCCACCAACTATTTTTAGGCTAAACCAACCACCTTAAGGTCATAATGGTTGACGGCTATTGAAGTAGGGTCACAAAATGTAAGCCCCAAAGTTCAGCCAAGTAACCGTAAGATTGAACTTAGAACCCAAGGTTTAAGACGATCGGCTAAAAGATCCGATCAAACTCAAATTATAAACTATTGAGAATAATAAAAATGCACAATAAATCTGATAGGAAACTTGAATTTATGGAATTATATGAAAAATGTAAAAATTTATCACATTAGGAGTGAATTCGGTACACTGATATGAATTCAAGTGTACCGAGTAAAATAAACACTGACAAAGGGTAATGATGGTATTTAGGAGATCGGGAAGTGATGTGATTAATTTCACATTATGGATTGAAATGGATTTCTAGGGATGGAATCGAAAACATTACTTAGAAATCGAACTAAAAACCTGGTTCAGAAATCAATGCGAAAACCGAACCTGAACCTAACCCCAAACCTAGAATAATTATAAAAGACTTAATATCTAGATAATTAGGCATATTAAATCTTAAACAAAACCTAACAATAAGCGTTGTAGGATAAAACGAACCTATAATATTTACATGAAAAGCTGAAACCACGTTCGTGTTATAGGGATAACCGGCGATGGCCTGAGCAAATCGGACCTCGAGTGAGCGAGCAAGGAGTCGAGGTAAGTTGGGATTAATACGATGCTGTATTTTGGGAGGCTTAAGATTATGCTTAGTTGTACTTGTTAGATAGTTGAATGTATGCATGTGCTTGATTGTGGGTGATGCCATGATTCTGTTTGTTGCTCTGGTACATACTGTATGAATTGTATGTAATGATTGATCACCCTAAACTGAACCTAATCAAATATACGACCAGTAATCATAATCGAGCATGCATGGCAACCCGTTAGGGGATTTAGGACTCTCCGGCCAAATACCGACCCCTTCGGAAGGGATAGCACAGGATTGCAAAATGGTCCCTTCTTCATCCTCAGTCGAACTAAGTGACAGGAGAGGAGGTCGCGGCGGGGATGAAGACAGTGGTTCGAAGGTAGTCGCGGGAGGAGCAAGGTCTCCATTACACAAGCCTGGGTTTGGTCGTGAGCTGTTGTATTAACGGTAACTCCTCAACCCGGATTAGAGCGGGCGCAATTTCTCTAATCTCACGACGGGCCGGACAACGTCGTGCGATGGCATTTGCTTTCACATGCATTGCATTTAATAAGTGATTGAAAACCTTGTTGTGTGTATGGTATAGTTTTAAGTCCTCCGTCCCTACTTACTGAGCTGTGGTTGCTCACATTCCTATAGACATCGTGCAGGTGCTGGCTAAGAAGCGGCAACTAATTACTCCGAAGCTATTACAACTGCTGGATCCTGGGGAGTGAGGAAAAACATTGAAGAATAAACACATATTTTAAGGTTTAAGTTTTTATTTTAGAATTACTTTTCATTTTGAATAATATAACAACTAGGAAATATATTACGGAGAAATATTATAAACCTTAATTACAATAGCTGAATTATAGCATATATATATTTCCTCACTTTCTTAGATAAATGATTTATTTAAATTACAAATTGTCTACCTCAAAGCGGGTTAATTGTGGACGCCTTGTGTAGATCAGGTCTAGGATAGCGGTTGTGAGGCCAACTTCTATCTTAGGGTGGTTTACACGGCGGGGCTGTTACGACTCTGCCGCTTCTCCTAAGTTATTGTTGGCCACCCCTTCGCCTTAGGGTGGTTTTTTTTTAAATTTATTTTCTTTTTTTAAATCTTTTGTTTTTATAAAGTTCTTTCATTTAATTAAATTATTATATATTATATTTAATTAGATTATTTGGTTTTCAAGTTTTTCATTTCCCATTTTTATTATTTTTCCATCTTTTATATTTTTAAGAAACTTTATATTTTTTTTAGTTTTTTCTATTTATTTATATTTAAAAATACATGTAAGCATCACATATTTATCATGTAAACATCATGTAGCAAATAACTACCATATCAATTCAAGTTAACGATGTTATAATAATGATACTTTAACCTCCCATTCAAACATCAATCCCTTATTTAAACTTCTTGAAATGTTAATATTCAATTTGAACTTATTGATAGGAGATTTTAGATGTGATCTCCTTAGGCACAAACCTACTTGTTTGGATCATGAGCCAACCTTTTATAACCCATAACCATCTTATTTGAAGCTCCATAAACATGTGACTAGATACTTCTCGGATGACCAATTGAGATTACTTAAAACTTTTGATTACCTTATGATATTGTTATGATGTCGATTGTAGGTAGTAGCATTTAAAAGAGATAAATTGATGGAAATTGAAAATATGTAAATAGAGCGTATACAAATCCAGTTTTGATGTTGTTTGGTAGAATATTGCATGTAGCTTGATTAAGTATATATATATGGTAATAATTAGGACTGCAATCAAGTCAAGTTAAATCAGTATAGTATTGAATTCGAGCTCAAACTTAACTTAAAAACTCAAAACTCAAACTTAGTTTGAGTTCGATCAAACTTTAAATTTTGAGTTCAAGCTTGAGCCCCTTTTTTTTAGGGCCGATTTATGTGGTTCGCCTATTTAAGAGCTAGTTCACTACCCTTGAGCCCCCCTTTTTTTTTTCTCGTGTCCTCTTTCCTAAGCCTTTACATTAATTTTTTTCCTTTTCGCCTTACCAATCCTTTAATCATTTTTTTTTTCTTCAAACCGTCCATCAAATATATATTAAAAACGGAAAGAAAATAAAATACAAAAAGAGTCTCTTACAGTATGAATACGTAATATCCTAATCTGATCGAATAGAATGAAGTAATTAGAGAAAAAATATTTTTTATAGTATTTTACGATCACTCATAAGGTACCTACGTATCCACTAACCGAAATCAAACCGCCGTAGTTGGATTTGGATTTTTAGAAAACTTTTAGTTTGTTAATTAATTTTACATTTTCAGAAAAATATCAAAGTATACGTGATTATCTAAATTAAATTTTTTGAATGAAAATAATTTTAGTTGGCCATAATTTGGAAAAATCTAATGTTATATCAACACTTTTGGGAAAACTATGTTATTTAGTTTTTTTGGACAATTAGAAAAAAAGATTTTTCTAAGTGATAAAACTTTTTCGTAAATGATAAAAAGAAAACTTACTATGTATCATTTTGAAGTAACTATTCATGTTCGTGAGGAGAAGTGGAACCCACAGATAAGCTTAGGCTTCCATCATATTGATTCCAATCACTGAAGTAATCATCCTTCTCGCTTGATGTTTCATATAGTCCTTATCGTTTACAACTCGTCTTATACCAATCTTCTATGCAAGCAGTTACCTCAACACTGGCAACAAATAGGGAGGCTTGGCGTTCGTCGACAATTAGGCCTACTGTACTAAACACTTGCTCAACAGCAACTGTTGAAACCGAAGCAGCGATTACTTTACAGGCGATTAGAAATAGCAGTAAGTAGTCCCTTTTATGCATTTTCCACCACTCTAAAATATCGAAGTCATTGATGGAGATATTTTTGGAAAACTCGAAATTTGTTTTGGTGTAGTGCTACATCTCAAACGTTTGACCATCAAACTATTCCCTCTTCAATTTTTGCTTTAATAACTGTTCACTCATAAAAAAGTAATGTTGCTCCTTGGTAAGTAGCGAAGGAAAGACTGATAACTAGCCACTGTACTGACTTTTATAGCAGTTGAGCATCTCTTCTATATTGGCTGTTGCGACCGTCGCTACTTGCTATGCTTCCAATCTGTACACATCTTAAGAATCCGTTAGATCTTAAATGTAACCATAATAAGTTTTCAAATATATTAGTAATAATTCTGTTTTACAACGAGGGTTTAGAATAATTGCTATGAGATAAACACAAAGAATTTTTTAATAATAAGTTAACCATTTCAACGTCATATTGTATACGTATGCGTACAGGTTTGGGTCCTTACGGGCCTAAACTAGAATGCCAAGTATACTGACGGCTGACATAACAAACAAGTGAACACTAGGCCTATAAACTTGTGAAAAAGTCTTAGTAACATCATGAAAAACTTTCAAAACTTTAAGTAATTGGATACAAATATCCCAGTCACAAGGGAAAATGTCAACTCTCTGCATATTGTAAATTGTGAAGTCACATAACAGTTCGCTATAAGGAACTGTACTATGCAACAACTCGTAAGTCGAGTTCCAGCGATGTTGCACATCCATCTTAAACTTTCAAGGTTTCTTCTCATGCTCCATGTAGAAGTTCCTCCACTTTTTGTGAAGGGATGACTTATTTGTTATTATCTTGACAACATTCTTAATCGAAACTATACTATCGTGCAAAATTGCAATGCCATTTTTAATACACAAGTTAAGAATATAACATGCACAACGTATGTAGAAAAAAATCTCCCCCAATGCTAGTTGATAGTAATTTTGCAAATCAGATATTGATGCAGTATTAGTATTATCAAAACTAATAGAAAAAATTTTTCTCACTAATTCATATTCATTTAGGATTTCTTTCATAATTTTATAAATGTTTTGCGCCATATGCTAATCGTTAAATACCTTTAGTCGTTTATTAAGTTGTTAATTATCGTTTATCCAATAAATAATAACACCTATATAAGAATTATTACGAAATAGATCCGTCCATATGTCTGTACATATGAACACTTACGTATTGAAGGAAGCAAAGTTACCTACGAGCTCCTTTTTACCTTTATGGTAGAGCTCCTACGTAACTCGAGTTATCGTGTTGCAGCTAAGCTATTACGAGCTGGGGTTAAATGTCTCCCATTCGTATTGACTTTACTACTCTAATACACCCACGTTGAATGAGAGGTGCATGTTCGCTAGGTACTATGTCAAGTTATATTTATGCCTTTCTTCTTCATACCTCATTAGCATTTGTCCGGATGAACCATCGACTCAAGCAATCTGTTGTTGTGTTCTATTTATTCTTACCTCCCTAGGATGCTTCGACCTTAAGTGCCTGTTAAGGGTACCATATACCTCTCCCATTTTCATGTAAAAGTGCATCTTCGGCGATGGTAAAGCACATGAATCTATTTAAGATATGAGAGATGGTAGTAAAGAAAAAAGAGTGAAATGTGAAGATAGAATAAAATGAGAGAAGTCAAAAAAGTAAAAATAAATAAGCATAAATTGAAATATCAATCGGGGAATAAAACAAAAACACAAGCACTTATTTTTTATCTTTCTATAAGAAATGATTCGATTAAGATTCAAGTTCAAAAAGTTCAGTTCAAAACCATAGACCATTTAGAAGGTCTTTAACCAAACTTTGAATCAAGCTAAAATATAGAAAAACCACATTAGGCAGTTTAATTTCTGATTTGGTTTGATTCAATTTAATGAATAATCCTACACTATACATTACTAGTAATTATGAACAATGGTTGAGAATTTTCTTTATTTATCATTATATGTAATAAATATTATGCAATTATTAATTATATAAAAAATATTATTAATTTACTAAACCTATCTCACATCTCTAAAATACAATATAAATATTTATATCTATATTAAGATACAACATATATTTAATTATATTAAGATTTTATCTATTAAATATGATACATATATCTATATCATATTTAAAAGATAGGCATACATACTTAAATACGATATAACTACAGTAAATAAAACATTAAATCATAATGCAATGCTTTTATTATTTTCAATATTTTATTTCTTAAATGCGATTTAAGCTTTATATTTAATAATATCTTTCATTTAGTCCATATTTATGTAATTTTTTTTCTAAAAAGTAATAAATATGTTTTTTACCTTAAAATAGTTAGACAATAGGGCAGTCAGTAAATCAAATCTTCTCTGCACAGTAAATGGGCCCTATTGAAGAGGAAGGAAAAAATAAAAATAGAAAAAAGAAAAAAAAATTTCGCTATTTGCAATGAGATGGTTTTTATAACTCAAGGATGGCATCGAATCTTAATTAAGCTGCCATCAAATTATCTTCCGCCATAATACATTATATTATACTAAGAATTTTTTACAATAGGTTTCATCTACCCAATGCAGATCTCTCACTATACAGTCGAAGACGTAAAGACCCATGAACTTCTATCTCCAACTCCTACATGTGTGTATAAAACCTTCCATCGCGCTCATTGGCCATCCGGCATCATCCGCGCACTCCAATCGCAGGGCTCCTCGTCTTTTTCCTTTCCCTGGAATTCCGATAGGAGACAACGCG
>JAMXBB010000011.1:71686961-71754378 GCA_024138015.1 Lumnitzera littorea | reverse complement strand
ATATAAATATTTATTTATTACATCATTAATATTTATTTATATAATATTACATTATATAATCTACTTTTTACATAATATTTATAATATTATTATACATATCACCATGAAGGTAGTAGTCTCAGTGGCCAGCAAAGGCAATAGGTTTAGTGGTAAGTGCAGTTTGCCCTTCCAAGAGGAACCATGGAAAGAATTCATGAATGCCAAATTACAGCTATTCAAGGAGTTTAGTTATCAATTTCTATTAATTTTTTTCAATAATGAGATTTATCATAGAATTGTTATTCAAAGTGAAAACGAATACAATAATAGTTATTTTATTAGGAATAATGGCAAAATAGAATAGTGATTCACTTATGGTATTTGTGAGTTGTCACTTTGATATTGTGGATCGTAATGGAAACATGATATCAAGTTTAGTTCCCTTTGGAAGTGCATTTAGAAGACAGAATCATGAAAGAAAGAAAATTGCAATTTTATTCCCCGCTCATTAATTATTATTAATTAAAATTATTTATTTAACATTTAATATAATTATAATATCCAATAATTAAGAATATTTTAAAAAAATACTATTATATACATATTTCATTCCATTCCATTTCATTTCTTGAATATTTCCAAATATAAAAATGAATTAATAATTCTACTCTTAATTCAATTTCATTTCATTTTAGTTCATTCCTTTTCATACTATTCCTTATACCAAAATTAGAGTTTTAGAAACAATAATGGCTTGCCTTGATAAAATGTGTAGACCTAACTTACCCAACATTAGCAGGATGAGGGGATTAGATTTGAGAAATTATCACATATGCATACCAGCTCTAGTGCTGGGGAGACTTTCCTTCTCCTTCCCCAACATTCAAACTACTCTTCACCAACCATGTGTGGTAATAGAAAAAGATGAGAAAAGTGAAGAACTAATGGGTGTTCATCATGTTTTGTTAATATATAATATGTAAATGTGTTGTTGTCCTCCAATTAAAATATAATGTCGTTTTATCCACACCCACTTCCACTATTAGAATTGGTAATGGTGTTTCATATTATTGTGATCGGGATTCAAACATCCTCTGACACTTTGAATTAAAAAAGAAACAAGAAAGAAATTACAATATGCTTGAATTGACATGCAATGGTAGACTAATGGACAATAATAATATAAACAGATTTTGCCATTCCGATCAGTGATGTCATGACAAATTCAACGGTTAAAATATTTGTTAACATAAGAACGTGTTGCGTTATAACATTTTTACGCATTATAACTTTATTATCTAATTTACACAAACTTGGTGTAGATACTATACAACAATTATTGTTTATTAGATGGACTGGCATCCATTATATGTGTACTTAAAGTGAAAGGAACATAATGTATGTTGAAATTAGAAACAATTACAAGAGCTGGAAACTTTTCCGATATCTATATATTGATTTTCCGGAATTTAGTTTTTTTATCCAAATTGGAGAATGTGATATATGGAAAAATAACTATTATCAAAGTGAAGAACATTTCGTGGAATCAACTATAAATTGTTTATGAAATAAGATGCGCGTACTTGTAATTTAAAGGACAATTGAAAGAATATTTTAGTAAAAAATCATTTTCTTAAAGAAATAATAATAAAACCATTTTTTTTTTTTTTGCGCTTTAATATTATAGAAATCATCATAAGAATTAAAGCAATATCATTATACA
Source organism: Lumnitzera littorea (assembly GCA_024138015.1). Taxonomy (NCBI): domain Eukaryota; kingdom Viridiplantae; phylum Streptophyta; class Magnoliopsida; order Myrtales; family Combretaceae; genus Lumnitzera; species Lumnitzera littorea. The sequence goes on along the minus strand of JAMXBB010000011.1, from coordinate 71,752,676 downwards.
CAGGAAATTATATGTCTATACAATTAAACAAGGTTCTTTATATATATTCGTGTGTGTGTGTGTGCGCAATATTAATAATATAAATATAAATTTCTAATTTATTAAACTTTAAGAAGAAAAATTAGTTTTTCAAATTTTGAGAAATTTCCTGAGAAAATATTTTATTTTAAGGGTAAATAAATAATTCAACCCCTAAATATTTTAAGATATTTAATTAGTAGGGTTCATTTCATTCATTTCCTTTATTTTCTTTACAAAAACAAGACCATAGTTGAACTAGACCCGTGAATTGGTTTAGTCCATTGCACTGCTTCACGAAAAGGAAATATTGTTGTATTTAAAAAAATAAATAAAAACCCTTTTTTATTTTCTTTTCGATGTACTTTTTTTCGTGTCTCCTAAGTTAGGGTAATTGGTTGCACAGAGGAAATTGGAAAAGAAATCATTTGAGTGTACAAATCAACGTCCAAATTGTAGTAATTCCTTCGATTTTCTTCTAATGGTAGATGTGATCAAGGGTCCTAAAATCAATTTTCTTTCTCCAAAGGTTATAACATTTCAATTGCAAGTTAAGTGTGTAGAGTGTTGGTGGTGTTGAATGCCAAGTTACGATATGTTATTTGTGCTACTTTTGATGCATGGATGTGAACTACCCATGAAACCACAAGTCTGCCACTTAGCCTTATCGATGCTAGTCAACCGGCCACTGCTTTTGTCAATCAAGCATGACCAAGTGAGGCCTCCCATCACCTTTTTCAGCAGTTAACTGCCACTTAATTTGATGGTTGGCCAATATACCTTCTTGACACCCCCGCCGATCCTTGTTTGATACTTAATATTAAGCACTACTTTCCTAAGTTGAAAATGATCGTAGGGTAGAAATTTTTAAATCATATCTTAGGTTTGAATCTAGGATTTAACAAATGATTGACTATAGCTTATATTTTATACCAGGAGTCAAAAGTGTGTTTATTAATCAACTATTGATAAACATGATTTAGGTACATAATGACCTTACCTATTTATTATACATATTCGGCTAAAGAATCAAATGAATTTAACTATATTAGACAAATTAATGTAAATGTTGATTATATTTAGCTAGGATAAATATCCAAGAATATTGATACCTTTGGTTTGGCAACCACTATTCGATACATAACATTGTCCTTAATGAAGTTGCATACTTAAATGATGTGGTACCTTTAGGTATTATTTGTGCAACAGTTTGTTGAGTAGTGAGGATACCATGAAATAGGTTGATATGTTATGTAAACACTATAGTTGGATTATATTTGTTATTATTGACACACCTTTTAAAGGATAACTGTAATGGACCAAAGTTGCTGATGGTTGATTTGGTATTTACTTTGGAAAGGCGCAACTTATCTTTTGACTCATGGATATTGGGGATTACTCAAACCAACTCATATATATTTATGTATTTGCCTTAGAGTCTTAATTTACACTAGGTCTTGAGACACCAAGATTATCTTGTAATGACCCACTTAATTAAATATAAGAACCAGGATTTGATGTGCATTAGATTTATATGCGCATGTACAATAATATGAGACATCATTCCCATATGACTATGGTGTATTGGGCCTCAGCTTACCCTTGTGATTGCTTTTTTTTTTTTTTAACAATAACACGTATTATGGATGATATTGATTGTTACAATGACCTTAGTTATTACTTATATTTTGGACGCGGCAACAACATTAGTCATTTCAACTATTACGAGGATTATGTTGAGCTTAAGGTTCATAGTTTGATTTTGAAGAGAGTAAAACCAAGTTTAAAAATTAATCAATCAATATTGAGTTAATTGTAAATCGAGCTTTGACATGTAAATCGAGCTTTGACGTGTAAATCATCCAAACATTAATTAACTCTTTATGTATTCTCACCAATTGGATTTAAATTGTAATATTGAACTTAGAGATAAATATAAGAAACTATATCGTATGTGTGCTTGTATTGTTTGCGTCCTTATATAATGAAATAGGAAAGTAGTGTTGCAATTGGAAGAGGCAACAAGCCAATATATAAGAAAACCACTAAGCCAGTAGAAGAAAGTTGAAGCTTATCAAATTAGACTTACCTATCTTACAACGTCTTGAGGAACTGTCTTACTAGTTTAGAAGCCTCCTGTAAGTTTTTGATTTAGTTCTAAGCATCAAATCACCTTGATGGTTCTCCATAATAGTGTTACTATCAGTATCAACTTAAGCTTACCTGCTTAACGATATTATAGATAGCCAGCTTGACAATAGATGTTTTTCAATTAATTGTTACAGCATTTAATGCACTATAACAAGAAGAAATTTACAAGATGGAACAAATACTCTAAATACCTGAGAAGACAAGTGGACTGTTGATCTAAGACAATATTATTTTGTTCTCTTGTCAAAAACATTTTCCTTGCTTTTTTGCTTACCTTTGCATATCATTTAAGAAAGCCTTTTTGTATACTGCTTAAAGTTCAAGATTTGCTAGCAAATTAAGAAGAGCACTATATTTGTGATGTTAAAAGCATGACTATGAGCTCATGTATAAGTTATAAGCGATCTTGTGTAGCTTTTTTGAGTATTGATTTGATGATTAATAAAAGTGGTATCTGAAGTTCTTGGTTGGAGTCAATTAATGTCCATAGAAAGTAGGGGGCGGTTTAAATTTTATGTTATATTTAAGCTTGATTTTTCTATTTCTATCTCTTTTATTTTCTATATTTATCACTGTAATTACTTGTTTATATCAATTTTGCTCATTAGATCGCATCAATAATTTAAAATTTGAAAAATAGTTCAAGTACCACATTAATACTCAATCCCCTTACCCCTACCCTAAAAAACCCAAAAATCCTTTTTCTCTTTCTTGAGAATTAGCCTAATGTTTTTCAAATTACAGACTATAGCATTTTAGGTATATGCTTTATGCTTTTAAACCATGTAGACCTTCAAGACTTAAGTGCAATTGTTTAGTTTATTCATTATACTTGTTGTTAGACTTAGGTTTCCTTTCAATTATGATGGTGACATGGTTTTGCTTTTTTTAGATTAGAGTTGGACTATTTTGAGCAAGTCGGTTATGTATTTAGGTATTGTGTCATAGTATCACTTCTATGTTAGATTGATAGGTATTATTTATTAATTGTAGTATGTAAAAAGTTCTTAAGCTTTAGCATACCCATGTTGAGATATAGGTATATAGCGGAGGTGTCACACCTTAAGTTATGCATTCCATTTAGGCTTCTTTTTTTTGCTTTTGACATATTTTGGTATTCTAATTGGGAAAATTATAGCATTAATCTTTTAAATTTTGTAAGTAGTTTCATTCATTTGATCATGATAATTTATTAGCAAATGTCACATTTTTGTTTCAAAGCGTAAACTTTTAAATATAAAAGTGCAAGCTTTCTCAATAGTTTATCTAACTCTGACAAAAAGGGATATCAAACAAAGGTAATGAAAAAGCACTAGTAATGACACCTCAGTCCATCTATGGCATAGACAAGCAATATGATTTTTATGATTTTCATAAGGTAGCAAACATTATGGATTATCCTTCACCTAGCTTTGAACACTTAATGCCTAATTTCATGCATCCCCCCATCCATGTATGAACATGGCTTAGTGAAACTCAGGTGTCTCCTAATTGAAGTATAAGGAAGGCACATTTTCTAGAAGAATTGTAGGTAGAGTAACTTAGGCAACAAGTAAAGAACCAACGACCATTAGTAAGCCATCGCAGCTACATAGATAAGATAATTTACTAATTGGTTTTGTAAAATTACTAGTCCAGACGAAATGATGCTTAGGCAAGGCAACTATTGCAGTCTAAGCTACACATAGGATTAGATATTTCCTAAAGACTATATGATCAAGGCACCTCACTAAGTACGGAGTGACAAGGGGTTGGAGGTAAATTTTGCGGTCTAATGCTTCTAATCCCTCAAAATTATTTCAATACTCAAGTAAAAGCAAAACATATTATGCAAAATGATTTTAGGCATGCACTTATTTTATAGTATAAGTAAAGACTTTGTTGAATATGAATAAACTTGCTTAAATTCTAGTGTTCGATCATATTGTAGGAGATCAATGCACTGAACCATTGTCCAACTTTATTGCTAAGGCAAAAGAGAGCTTTTTACTAGGTTTCACTTACTAGATATGCATGTTTCAATTTATGTTGATATTTCAGTATCTTTTCTAATTTGCTTATTGCTTATAGCAAAAATTATATGAAAACTACGATAATGCATGCAAAGTAACTTTCATTTATGGGCTAAATGTATGGATAATTTGAATGAAAACATATAAGTTTAAGAATTCAACCATTAATTCATATCTTCTTAGGTACTATATGTTTAACTTAAATAAAAATTTATAACATATCTCATGTGTGGTTTAATCCACAAAAATACTAAACTGACTTTAACGAAAATTGATTAGTCCATTCGATTCAGCTTTTACTAAGATCATCAAGTAGTTTCCCTAATAAGTTTGCAATCTAATAAGGGTATAGCTAAACAAATGTATATACAAAAACAAATAGAATCTTGAAATGTGTATGATTCAATTAGCAAGATCATTAATGGCGAAGCGGTAAGGCGGAGAGAGAGATAGATGCATAGAAGGAGACTAGAGAAAACACTAGAGTTATAAGATAGTATTACAAATATTAATTGCTTACGCGTTTGTGGGTCAGAGCCAGACTTTTGTATGAAACCTGTATTTTTACGGGCTCTCTAACATGTTCAGCTATTGAAAGCGAACACAGGCACATTGATAGACGACTCCAAATGGGTTTTGCTTTAGGATTGGCGCGTTGAATGCTAAAATGCAAACTTATATATTATAATATAAAGTGAAAATATATTTTAAAAGTTTGTGTTGGTTCGTAGTATCTGCCTAATAATTTAGGAGTACATATGCAAACTACACGAAAATAAATGCATGCCAAGTCAGAAGGTTCCAACCTACTTTCGCTGGAATAGACTCTTTTAAATTTTCTTCTAAACATAAAAAAAAAAAAAAAAAAAAAATCCCGTCCTAAATTTTGTAAAAGAAAAGACATGAAGGGGAAACCAAAAACAAAAGGCAAAAAAGCGTAAACATTTCCTTGTTTTTTAAAGTATTATTATATTTCTAATCGTGGTCAAGCCACGGTGTGTGAATGCAAGTGTTGTTATTATTATTATTTTCTTTTCCATTTTCTATTTCCCAGTAAAGCAAGTCTCATTCAAGCAAACTACGTACAGCCTTTGTCATTATATTAACCAAATATTGTGGTCGGTTTCACTCTCGGTGATTGCTAGCTGTCGCTTTTGGACGTGACTCGACATCAAATTAGTTCCATTCAACGACTATGAATAACATCATGAGAAATTGTCTTTAGGTGCGATGAACGTGCAATTGAATAACTAAAATCTCTTTCACCTAACAGAGAAAGAGATAAAATCATTCTTTCGCTATATATATATATATATATATATATATATTGGTTATAAATACTAATGCAGCAATGTTTAAAATTAAGGAATAGCTTTTTTTTAAGGAAAAAAAAAACACTATAATAAATAAAGATAAAAACTATCTTATCCCTAGTTGATTGATGTGGTCAAATCATTTTGAAGCTCTATTTCATTTCGGAATTTATGATATCCATCAATTGTAGTATACTGTACGCCTTTGTATACTCTGTGCATACACAAAAACAAGCAAGTTTTAATTACCATGGTTTAATCGCACAATTCAAAAAAAATGAAGAAGACATGATTGTATTTCCGAAGCAGCTTATCTTATGAAGGACTTTTCGTGTATTAGGCCTAACAATACTAAGATATAATTTGTCCATATATAAGGATACATGTCGTGTCCATGATAGATTATTGCAAGGTATGGCCTAGGTCTAAACTCTAAGGTGAGTCCAAAAGAAAGGATGAGATATTTTGACAAAATAAAATGAAAATTTAATGGTTCTTATCTAAAGTAAACTACAGCAATTCCCTTACATCACCTTATCTAGAAAACGTGGCTGCTTCTGTGTTTTTTGTTTTTTTTGTTTTTCCACCCAAATACAAGTGGCTGCTCAAAGGTCAGTTTTCGACATGATTTCACTTCAACATTATTATCTGAATACTAAAAACAAAATTATGTTATCATAGACCGACGAAGTTATCTTTATCCTCCATTTGTTACAACAGAAATGACTTTTAGATAAGGTCACACTGTTATCGCGATTAGAGATTATAGTCGATCATTTTAGGCCAAATTCACCCTTAGTGCTCCCAACTTGAGCCCAGCTTTTCACATGGACTATATCCTATAAGCTTTGGTCAATTCCATGTGCTGGTTGTTGAGCATTTTATGAGATGAAAAAAGACGAGTCCAAGTGGGAATTGGGAAAGAAAGATAAGTGCCTTTCTCACTCTACAATAACAATGCATAAATAGAGTTAATTATCTATAGATAAAATACATGTTTCAGTATGTAAATGATGAGATCCAGTTGGTGGTATCACATGTATGTTGTACATTTCATGTAGCTTCAAAAGAGCAACGTGTGTGTTACAACATTTTTTTCCTATATCCATTTTCTATTACTATATTTTTATATAGGTAGAGGTCCATACAATATATTTCACAATGAAGACTCCATATCTATAATTTTCAAGAAGTGTACAAGAAACGTTGATTGGTAGAGTAAGTTAGAAAGAGTATGTAGAAGTAAATTTTAACCATCAAATACGATAGACTTAGACTATTCATTCGTGGATGCCTATTATATATAAAAGAATTCTCCCCTCATTTGAAAAGCAATCAATATACTTGAGATTATTGATACTCTTATACTACTTCTCTTTCTAACTTTCTCTCTTTAGTAGTGTCTAGAAGTAAGGCTTGCTTAGCCTCTCAATGGTGGTATCCAAAGAGTCTAGATGCTACATGTGGTGGCAACTAAAGCATTCTACGATGGACAAGTGGTATTAGAACAAGCTTTTATTGAAAAATGAAGGGAAAGAATGCTATTGATATTGCTATTGAGTACACTAGGTCCCTACAACTCCTTTACAATCAATGCATTACCTATATAAGGAAAGTCTCGTGAAAGTGAGTAGTCAATAGGCACTAGGTAGCAGAGTGCAGCTAATTATGGTTGATATAGTGGGACTAATCAAGCTATAGAGGAATGCTTAGGTAAGCTTAACTAGGAACTTTTAAGAAAGATGCTAACGACCTTAAAGGTTATAAGTCATCTGCATAGATGGGATATTGTCACAGAAGGGATAATGGGTCCCTTAAAGAAAGAGTTAGATATTTAAGAGTCTAGGTGCAATAGCGTTTTGAGGCCGGGTATGGGTGGCTCAAGTTAAGCCAATGGAAATAATAGATCTGTCAAAGCTTAAGAGCTTTTATAGGTCTAAGCATGTTGGAAAATATATAACTTCTTCTGAAAGTATAGGGCAATACTTTGATGTGGCTGCTATGTTGGAAAGTGCATTAAGGTTAAGAGTGGCTTCTTATTCCTAAATAATGTGGCTATACTATGATGGTAAAGATAATATGCTAAAGTTAGGCTAAGAGTTAAGGCGATAGAATGTGGGATTTTTTAAGGTTGAAATGCGAGCTTAACTATATTCAAGCAATGTTGATGGAGAAGATCAGGCTAAATAGAAGGTTAGAACATAAGGTCTATCAAAGAGCACGTATGGGAGTTCTTAAAGCTACTAGTGGAAATTCTTAACATGAATGATAGGAAAGCCATGTTCACATTTTGTGTTATGATGCAAGATAGGTTTAAGTAGAATCAGCGAGACATGGAGTATAAACATTAGTTCAAATGATGGCTACAATAGAAAGGCTAATAGAGTTCAAGTCAATTGAACGTCATGGCTATAATAGAAAGGTTAATAAAGTAAGAAATCCATTTCTATTATTGATATAAATGGTTGAAAAAATAATTTCCATGAAAACAAATACACTCATATAGCATCTAAAGAAAATGATATTGCATTCAAAAAATTCACTTTAATAAAGGTATGTGTACTTAATTAATATATATAATGTCACATCCCAAAAAGGTGAAGTTATAACAATCTCGTTGTATAAGCCATCCTAAGATAAAAACTGTTCTTACGGCTGCTATCCTAGACCTAGTTCACATCAGGCGTACTTGATTATACCTCTTTGAAGTATCCAATTCGATACCTATTTGATATAAATATGTAAAGTAATCCTTTGAAATAATTTATAATAATAAACTTATAATTTGATCTTATAAAAGAGTAGCAGTAAATCTCACAGGTACTTATCATTTTATATACAAACCATAATATTGAAAACTACTAAGCCTTTTGAGAAGTCCTATGTAGTTTTCTTTAAAAGATAAAAAGTTAATACTAAAGGTAATAACCAGTCATTTCTTGTTATATCTCACTCCCCATCCTAATTTACTAGTGTTTTGGTATTAAGTAGGTACTTGTAATTTATTTGAAACCTGTAAAATAAACTATAGGGGAATGAATGACAACTTGCTCGGTAAGTGAGCAGAAATAGAAGTATGCACTCAACACATCATAAGTAAGATTTTCAACCAAATTAGTTAGATACAAGTATATACAAGTAAATGCCATCACACAACGTTATCCAGTTCATTATGAGATCGAAGAAATTGTGCCTGCTCTAATTTAAGTTGAGGAGATTGACGTTATACACTCACAAATTGAGACCAAATCGGGGCTTATGTAATGGAGAATACCCTCCTCCGATGACCATCTTCAAACCACGGCCCCCAACATTGCTGTGACCTCCTCTTCTTATCACTTAATTCAGCTAAGGGTAGGGAAATGACCATTTCAACTATCCTCATCGAAGGGAATCCGTGTTTGGCTCAAGAATCCTAATCATTGCCCCTAGTAGGTTGCGATGCATATCAAGTTAAGTATTAAGCCGAGTTTGAGTTTGAGTTAGTTCATCTTTAGGGTAATCAACTAAACTTAGACAATTTAAACATAATATTCATGAAATAACCACAACATAGAACTTAACTCCTACGAGAACAAATCAACACTCAATCATAAGCGCTATATATGCATGAACAACTAATTATAATCACAAGTAAAGGCATATCAAAGTCTCCAAGTATTTTGAAATAATACCTCTAAATGTTATAAAGCATTGATCCCACTTACTTATATTGAAGCTTACTCCAACAAAATCTAAAACGTCAAGGTTTTACTAACTTGGAAGTCCTATATATATATACCAAAGCTCATATTTAGTTTTCGTAAAATTTACGAAAACGTTAAAGTTTTATCTACTATTTAGTTGAGATATTATTTATACAGTTATTCGATAGAGTTCCATATATATATATATATATTTATATACATACACATTATATATATACCCATATATATTTTAAGTATTTTATTTTATCATATAAGTTATAGCAATTTACTTGACAATATCTAATATATGCAGTTTACTACTACTTATATTATATCGTTTCAATTATATCAAAACGTATTTACTATTGTTTATATTACACTTTAATTATGAAAAAATCATCGTAGGACAATATTTTCCGTAATATTATAGAAAGCATCCAGTTTATTACCTAAAGTGATTCAGTTTTAGTAAGGTTGGTGTAAATCCCGCAAATTTAGTGTTTTAAGTAACGAATCGATTTAAATATTATAGGTAATTACTTCAACTCAACAAAGTCAATAAATTTTAAATTTTAAATTCGAACATAATACGAAGGATAAAAATCTTAAAATTTTGCTCAAAACCTAAATCGCGTATAAAAACCTTAAATTTGATGTACACGTAAATACCCAAAATCAAACTCGAACTTAACGAAAATCCTAAAATTGCAACTTTAAGCTTATAAAATAAATAAATATAATTTAATAGTAATATAACCATTGTCAATCACAATTATCGACTAAATTACGTAATCGTGTATAAACCCTAACAAAAACGTTGAAATAATTCGTAAATATTATAAACATAACGGGTACCAATTAAATTAATAAATTTTCATAATATCTCAAAATTAATATATAAATACTAATTTTATGATTTTTATGTTTGGAAAAATTAAATATATTTATTTTTATTTTCCTTTTTCTTTCTTTTTCTTTTCTTCTTCCTATTTTTTTTTCTCTTGCTCCACATAAATTTCCTTAGATTTACAATAGACCATGTACTTCAATTGCCATTTACAAGTGTCACCAATTAAAGAGAGAAAAGACAAAAAATTAAAGTAAGTGTCTTATCTCAATTAATGAAAATATTAAGCAAGATTTATTTTCTTCTTTTTCATTTGCTTTTAATCTTCAATTGCTACTCCTTACGTTTAGGAACTTGGAAGTACAAATCAAAAAAGAAAAAACAAACCACACACAAATTGAAATAATACACTAAGAAGAAGAAGAAGAAGAAGAAGAAACTAAGGCATTCTTTTATTATTCAATTATCTAAAGAAATTAGGTAAATTATTTATTTATATTTGTCCATATATATATATTCTATAATATATATATGTGTGTGTTATTTTAATTATTTACATGTATGTATGTGTGAGAGTATATATGTGTATTATATATATATATATATATTATATACGCATACTATGTATTTCCTTCTTAGGTATGTATGTATATGTATACATGACTATGTATATCCATATGTATATGTACATAGTATTTTTTTTTTAAGATATACTATGTATGCATAAATGGGTATATATGTGTGTGTGTGTGTGTGTGTTTATGTACCTAGTATTTACTTTAGTATATGATGTATAAATGTAAATATACATATATAATATATATACATGTATTATGTATTTCGGTATTTATGTACATATGTAGGTATTTAGTATTTTCATCATATAAGTATATATATTTATGTAGACATAAATATTTACATGTATATATATACTAAGTATTTTATTTAATTATTTAGTTGTGCATGTAAATGTTGGATGTGATGTTTGGACATATATATATGTATGTATATTATTATTTGTATTTCGTATTTTTGTATATATATATATATAATAAAACTATATAAGTAAATATGTATATAAAGTACAAATACGTGTATATTAATTCATACATGTAGTATATAATATATAATTAAGGTTAAGATAATTTAATACATAAAGTATATTATACGTATAAATATACATATATGAATAGTATCATATGTATAGAAATACAAGTATATATAAATAGTATATATGTAATATACTATAATATTAATTTAATAAGTAAAGTAATTTAGTAATTATATATAAATATTTAAGAGTAACATAACTTTAGGAGAAAATAATAGAAAAATATGGGAAAATTTTTATAAAAGGATACGTGGCACTTTCATATGCTATCACATCACCATTTAAGAATAAATTAAGTAATTTTCTTAATTAATAATATTAATGAATTAGAAAATTGATAAAGTAGAAAAAATTGAATTAGTAAATCTTAAACCTCAAAAATAAGTTAAAAGGAGCAATTATAGTAAAATAGACCCAAAATAAAAAAAATTATAAAAATATACGATTCAAATAATTATTAAATCATAATTATACTAAGAAAAGTTTAAATTGATATTTTATAACTATTTAAATCAAAATAATAAAATTTATAATATCTTAATATATCACAGTCAAAACTAAGGATTACAACGTCCAAAACGAATCCTACTAAGAGAAAGTACACCCGAAAATAATCAAAATGAACTATAAGTTCATAAGAATCCTAACTAAATTGAAAAAGTTATACACGATTGAAAATTTAAGATAATCTGAGTGAGATATTTAAGTCAAACTATATTTATACCATACTTAGGATATAGTGGAAAACTAAGCAAATAATGATAAATATTTAAATAACTGGGGAACTTAATTTTTTAGAATATTTATAAATTTTCTTATCTTTTAGGTAATTGATTATCAAACCCTAGAATTCTCAAAAGTAAAAAAAGTGAGCATTAACCTAAGTGAAGAAATTCTTATGATTTACTATTTGCTTATTGTTTGTTATTTGAGTGTTGTTTGTTGGTTGATACCGATTGTTTAGTTGAATTACTAATTGCTTTATGTGCTATCATTCATGTGCTCACTTTCTTAAACCAGTAAACACAACTATTTGATTGAAATAATTAGTTATATCTATCACATGTCTATGATTCAATTAATATATTAATGGAGAGTACTAACTTTGCAAATTTTTTAGAAAGGTTTTTTTGGAAATCATTTTTCTTCCAATCTTAAATTTATATTATTTCTATGAAGGCTCGTAGTGCCCATTAATGATGTTTCTATCGTTAAGGCAAAACTAATATAGTATCTTCAATTAATTGCAAGAGGACTCACATATTTGTGCCCATAGGGCCTTAGATATTTGTGGATAGCGAGATGGACTTGCTTTGTGTACTTAAGGGGCCTTTGATATGTTTGGTGGGCAGCCCTAACTGGGGTTCACCTATATTGATTGTTGATTCTTGGACTAAGATAATAGCTAAGTACGTCTAGTGGGACCATACTCCTAAGCAATCTCATGCGGTTAAGATGAGGTACTCCATACAAGTAAGTACGAAAGAAAAATCAACGTATAGACGACATAACTCTACACCTTTCATAGTTCCAGACTTGTATGAATGTGTTACTTACATTCATTGCGCTTGCATTTATTTCGTATATAGATAGCTTGTATAGGTGTTAATAATGATTAATAACTTGCTTAAGAGGTAACAGTAAGAAACGAACTCATTGAGCCATGGTTTGCTCATTCTCCTATAGTCTCTTTTGTAAGTTTTTTGTAAGCTTTTTGTAAGCAGGGATTAGTATAAGCTTGAAAGCATCATATAAACTAGAGATAGGTTTGGTAATGTTAGGGTTGATTAACAAGTGTATAGTAATACATAAACAATTTACGTAGAGTATATTCATATGATAAAATTATTTAGTATTTCTCGTAAATTAGTAAGTTGTTTTACCTTGTCTTAGCACTTAGTAAGGAATACCAATTCTCTATGGTTCCAATGAACTGTGGCTTATTAGATATTCATAACCATAGTCACTATATTTTATAGTAAGTTAATTAATTAAAATTGAAAACCTTAATGACTAATTGTTTAGAGTCTTGTAATCTTTGTCTTACAAGACGGTTTTTGTATTACGAATGCATACAAAATATGAAAATTTTAAGCAATGCTATTAAGCCCCTCTTAGGGTTATGACAGTTAATATCATGGAGTTTGTATGAATTCAACTATATGTATTATGTGTTTTGTTTAAAAAATTATCTCTAAAAGGTATCTGTAATTCTAGTATATAGATAAAATTGTATAGCAACCGATATCATATTAACATCGTATTATATAATGAAAAATATATTTTCATGCAATTTTACAACAAAATATAATAAATCATATATATTTAAATTTTACAAAACTAATGATGTTAAATTTATAGGAATATAAAATTCAATTTTTAATAGTTTTGGTAAATGATTATTACTAAAAATTCACTCATTTTAAGAATCAATGTTAATAATATATAAATCTTACAACTATCAATATTCTAAGTTTATAATTAAAAAAAGAACGAAATGGTACAGATAAAATACTTTATTTAGAAAAATAATGAAATAACAGACCTATATTTTCTATAAGTATTAAATATCAATTAAAAAACAACACTTATAATTATCGAAACAAGGTTACCTAAAAATATCAAACATCAAAAAATTAAATTTTCTAATCATCTTTTCTTCTTCTTCTTTTCCTTTTTTTTTTTCCTTCTTCATCTTCTTCCTTTTTTTCTTCTCTTCTCTTTTCTCTTTTTTTTTTTTCCTTCTTTTTTGTTCTTTTCTTTTTTTCTTTCTTTTTCTTCTTATTGTTTTCCTCTCAACCTCTTTTCGTCATTTCTCTCTCTATCTCTCTTTTCTCCCTTCTCTCTCTTCCCCGCCCCTCCTTTTCTCCTCTCTTTCTCTCTTCCCCTCTCTTCTTTTTCTCTCGCCTCATCTCCATCATTCTATCTATAAGTGACGCCACATATTTATATGGCTACAATTTCATCGCCTTTATAAGGTGGTTAAAATATATATATAATTTTTTTTATATTTTAATAAATTTAGTATATTTTATTCAATACCTATCCAAATTCCTAAAATATTTAAAGAATATTCTTTCTTTTCATCATCAACATTATTACTAAAGAATAATTCATTATTGAAATTTTCTTTTTCTACATATCGTTATTTCGAGTGAGTTTTAATGTAATTATTAGTAAAAATATTAGTAACGTATAATATATAGTTAAATTATACCAATTATTTGGAAGTTATTTACATACATCTTATATAACATTTTACTCTATAATATTGATTATTAAGATCATACAGTTGATTCTAAAAAATTTATTCTAAACTATATCTAAAATTACGAAACTCTACATTATAGCAATTAGACTTGATAAATTTAATATTTCTAGGAAAGTTTTATATAAATAAGCTTAAATTAAAATATTAAAGCTATATGATTACTTCGTTTAAATTTTTTCCTAATCATGAAAATTCAACTTAATTCTATGAATATTATCATAAATCATAATTTCTAAAATGTCTCTCAAGTATTAATTTTTTCAATTAATTTATATAATTATATATCCTTGTTTAGGTGTAATCCAAACATTCCCATACCTATGAATACTCTTAATTAATCTAACGAAAAAAGGATATCCGGCCAATTAGGTTTATACTAATTCTATTACTTTTACATATTATCTTGTGTCATTAATAATATTATTATACTTATTATTCTATTATCAAGATCAATATTCTTGTGGTTACTAGTAACATCAGTATAAACTATTTTATACCTATTGACCTAACTTATAAATATATTTTTCTATAAAAGATATAAACTATTTGAAAGCTAGTAGGTTGGAGTCATGTGATATTACGTATTATATATATTTTTAGACTTTCGAATTAATTTACAAGTATAATTATTATTTATACCGGGTATACTCATAAAAATACATGTATACTGATATAGTAAATTATACTATATTATCTCATTTTATAACTTAATTAACTTATCTTTAAGTTTTCGTCGCATTCTGAGCTTGATTCTAAGGGTTCTGAGTAATTTTGTATTATATTAAGTAATCATACTTCTAAAGGCAAAATTGGGATTTTGGATAATTATTTTCAAAATTTAATTTTACCTAGTGACTTTAACTAAGTTTTCTATCTTAGTCGTAAAATTTGGGTTCAATCGAATAACTTTTCCTAAAAAGTACAATTGCTCTAAATTCGACTTTAAGGTTTTATATAGAGTAAATTCTCACTATTTTGATTGTATTCTTGATATGCTTATTATATTATGGATTTCCAAACATACAAGAATTTCTCGATTAGAGTTATCATGTTTCTCGTAAGTTTCTAGCTTAATTGATTTACTTTCTCGGATGCCTTAAATCAACTATTGACCCTAATCATATAAAGACAATGCTTTATTTTGATACTCAGATGTTCATGTCTGGATTGTTGATTTATGGGATATTACATATAATATGTCATGCCCTAAAACCGAGGCACCTAAATAGTCTACCACACACTCATACTATAACATGAGTATGTTTAGGTTCCTATAAATCCATAATTTATTAATATCTATAAATATAATTAAGAGCCTTGTATTTATATTTACTTGCATAAGAACTTATAGTTTAGATTAAATTAGTCCGCATCAATGCTTTTAGTTTAGATTAGATTAGTCTGCATCAGCACTTATAGTGTAGATTAGATTAGTCTACATTAGCACTGGTAGTTTAGTTTGCATCAACATCTTACTGTATCATCATATTATTATTGTATGTGTAGAATCTAAACTGTTAGTTAGTTAGGTTGTTATAGTTAGTTGTATAGTTAGCATTATATACGGTTATAGGCTTTAGTAGTATAAATATGGATTAGGAGATCACAAGAGTCACTTTTATCATTTCTTATGTAACAAACACACTTCAATATACTCTAAGTATTCGTTTTCTCTCATTCCTATATACATTCGTTTGTTCTTGTACCATCCATAGTCGATCTACACTCTTTATGATCCTCTATTAAAGACTTACACGGTATTAGAGTAGGCTTCAAGACAATCACAGTGTTAAGTACTTGTTCTATAAGTCAATCTACTTTACTGTTATGGCATTGGTTAATTAGTCAAGTAGAGATCCATATTATCTTTCTAGTTCAAATAATCTGAACATGATGCTTGGAAATGTTTTGCTTAATGGAAAAAATTTTATTGCAAAGAGTAGATCCATTAAACTGGGTCTTAGAGCAAAATTGAAATTAAGCTTTATCGATGGTTCAATTCTCAAGCCTAAAGATGATTCTCTAGATCTAGTAAAGTGGATAAGATGCGACTATATGGTCCAATCATAGCTCCTAAATTCTATGACTTCTTAATTGTCTCTTAACTACCTTCATGGTCAATCTACACGTGATTTGTGGTTGGAGATTGAGGAACATTATGAACATACAAATGGACCATTAGTCTATTAATTACAACAAGAAATTATCAATCTAAAACAAGGAAATCTTTCTGTTTCATCCTACTATAACAAACTCAAAAAGATTTGGGATGAGTTGCAAGTCTTAAGACCATATTCTAATTGCACTTGTGATCATTTAGCATATTACACTTATGATGTGAGAGCAAGAACAGCAGAATTTGAATCGGAACACAAGTAAGTTTAATTCCTCATGGGTTTATCTGATGGATATGAACACATTAGAAGTCAAATATTGGGAATGGATCTACTACCATCAATTAATCGAGCATTTTATCTACTACAACAAGTAGAAACACAAAGGTTTATCACAAATGGACTCGACACAAGCGTAGATGTAGTAGCTTATCTTGCTAATAGGGAGAATTCTGATAAAAGAAGGATTAAGACAGTTGGTAATAAAGGATATTGCAAGCACTACAAATCTAAAGGCCATACCATTGAAACATGTTTCCAAATCATAGGCTATTCAAACTGGTATGAAGGAAAGAGGATTATCAAGAAAAATAAGTACACAAGTGCAACACATGCGATCTATAAAGAGAATATGATAGATTCTTGCTTGGATACTCCTTTTGATCTGATAAGTTATTCTGATGTTTGTGCAAATAGAACAGGAACAAATGTTGATGATTCTTTAATGTAGAAAGTGTGCCAAGAAATGTGGAAAATGTTCAAAAGAAAGGGAAAACTAAATGAATAGAACACAACAGTTGTGAAAATAATTCAAGCTGCAAGTAAATATCACTCATCAGGCATTGTGTCATAATTTCTCATTGTTATAATTCAGTTGTTATAAATTCTAACTCTTAGATTATAGACACAACGGCTACTGATCATATATCCCTTAATGTTAGTTTGTTTACACATACAGAGCACTTGTTGGAACCTATTCTAGTTAAATTACCTGATGGATCACATAAATCAGTTGATACGACTAGTACTATAAAAATTTTACCAAATTTGGAATTGAAAAATGTTTTTTAGATAAAGGTTTTACTCATAATCTTTTGTTTGTGAATAAGATTACACAAGATCAAGGCTTAGTTGCTATGTTTACTAACAATATATGTATGTTTTAGGACCAGATGAGTAGATGTGTTGCTTCAACAAAAGTAGTCAATGACCTTTATGTTTTAAATACAATAGTAGGATGTGATAGTCCTGTATATGAAGCAAACATTTCTAGATGTAATAAAGCTGTAAGTTTTCAACTAATTCATGATAGGTTATGATCCATATAATGGGTAACAGATTTGGAAGAGAGATGATGCAATCTGGGTTCAAGTAAGAACAGGAAATAGAGAGTGAGAACAAGAGGTTTTCGAGTGTGAATGTATATGGATATCACACACTAAGACACAAACACAGTCAGAGGTTGTGCTTGAAATAAGATTCGATATAACTTACAAATACTAAATGTCACTCGGGATTCAAATGAGAGGTTAGACGCAACTCACTAGCTCGCTCAAATGAAGGGTTCACCACAATCTTAAGAATAAGATTGATAAGAACATGGGAAAGATTAAAGAGTCTAATCAACTCTCAGTAATCCCACAAAACAAACTCTAAGAGCTCAAGTGTGACCTTGCTCGAAAGAGGAAAGTTTTCACTGTAAAAAATGATTGTCTTCATTCGTAAGTTTTTGTCTTGTCTAATTTCGTATATGTCTCTAATGTTTACAAATGTTACTATTTATAGCAAGTCCTAAACCCTAGTGGCAGAATTATAAACAATGTATAAGGCTTTAAACCTTAAAGAATTGGACCTATAAATAAAATAAAGAAAACATGTACAAGAATACAAAACTATGTGTTTAATAGGAGTCAGCATGCAGTCACTCGAACTGTCCTAAAAGAACTAGGATCCGAATTGGTCGAGGTCAGCAGTTGAATGTCCAGGTCCGAGGAAGAGTCTCTGAAGTCTCGCATTACTTAGCCGAGATACTAGAAAAGTCAACTCATAATTTCCAAATTCTAGAATTAGTCAACAATAGTCTCTTAGTACCGTACCAAGTGATTCTTTCGCTTTGAATCCTCTGCCATGTAGTCTCTCATCTTCTCAGCAAATGATAGACTTGGTGCCAAGTGTCTCCATTTTTTCCCTTCGGTCTTTTGTTATTAGTTTGTCCTTAACAAAACTTGATCGACCTCAAACTAAGATCAGTCACACTTAGCTTAGATATAGTCGGAGGTTGATTCCTATCATTACCGTGAGTTCGAAAGGAAGTCATCCTGGATGTTAAATATTAGGCACAGGCCGAAATGCCAAACAAACTTCTCTTCCCTTTTCGCTTCACCATGAGTGCTGAATGTTTATGGATTTCCTCAACACTCATAGGGGTCAAGCAATAGCTCTTCCTATCCTTTCGAATAGTGTAAGTGTTGAGGAAGCCATCATGGATCACTTTCGCATCATATTCCCATAGTCAGCCAAGAAGTAAATTCACAACATTCATAAGGACCATGTCAAATTCAATCTCATCCTCATACCACCTCACCGTGAATTTTATTCAAGCTCTTTTATGCATATAGACCATACCCTTGTCATTAAACTACTTCAATCCATAATGTTGAGGATGTGGATAGGTCAGTAATTTCATCTTCTCCACTAACTCGACAAAGACAACATTGGTGCAACTTCCTCCATCAACAATTAGGGAACTAGTCTACTCATTCACCAAACATTGAATATGAAATAAAATTTCCCTTTATCCGAAGTTTGCCTTTAGGTCAGCTCGTGTTGCCATGGCTAAGAGTTCATCTAGATTTTCGACATAGACATCTTCTATCAACTTGTCTTCTAAACTCTTGTCACTCTGACTTTCTACTTGAGCATTCAGTCTTTCGCCTTTCAAGACCATGACCTTCTTATTCAAGCATTGGGATACAATATATCCATAGCCTAAGCATTTGAAGCACTTTACATCTTGGGCCTTATTACTTAATACCTTTTCTTTCTCGACCCTCCTTATCTCGGCATGATCAAGTTGGCTAGAGTTGCCTCTCTCCATCTTCTTCTCTAGCCCTTTTCTCTTGACATACCTCTCAGGCTCAAGGCTGCCTTGTTGAGGTTGACTAGTTGGCCTCTGATGCCATCTTTTCCTCTATCTCTCCACCCTTAATGCTAAATTGATCAGCTCATCTAATGAGTTGAATGGTTATAATTCAACTATGTCCGCAAAGTTGTCTCAAAGTCCACTCTGGAATCTAGCAATGGTACAGTCCTGTAGCTTGATATCTCGTATCTTGTCATTAGAGTTTCGAACTCTTGCAAATACTCTTCAACGGTGTTTCAACCTTGTCTCAAGTGCTAAAAAGCATAGAGCATCTCTTGCTTGAAGTAGGTTAACACAAAGTGCTAACTCATCAATCGCTTCATAAGCCTCCAAGTTTTGATCGAGTCTTCTCCTTCAATATTACGCTTGGCAACTAACTTATCCTACTAAAGACTTGCATATTCAATAAGGGATAATGAAGCTAGCTTAACCTTTGTTCGATCATCACATTCATAGCACTCAAACAACTTTTCGACTCGGGAAACCCAGTCAAAGAACTCTTCAGGTCGGCTACTTTTACTAAAGGTTGGCAGTTTAAGCTTGATATTATCAAGTCCTTAGTTGTTACGAACCGTAACCAAGAATAGACAAGGCTAGTCACTGGATGAATCCAAGCTTACAAAAAGCTTAGAAAAGGATTAATGGGGAAAGTGCAAAAAGGGTAAAAATGAGGAATAAAATAGGAAGCAAAACCCACGGACAACTCTAGAGAATATAACGTACCGATGGAACTTCCAAGGACTCACGGCATAATTCAACATGACACATGAATTGGTCCGGTGAGGTTACTCGCCACCTAACCTTATTTAAGGAAAATGATAAGAGTAATACCGTGAGTAAATAAACAGTATTTACATAAGGAAGAAAAGTACTCAAAAATGTATTAAGAATAATCTGATATCGTCACAGTTATAAGTACAAGGGTATTTTTATCCATAAGTTAGGACAAACTGCCTAAAAAGGAAAAGAAAAAAAGAGTATTTCCTAAGGAAGTAATGTACAAGATACAAAAGAGGAAAAATGAATATACAAGAAAAACAATCATTGGTGCAATGGATTTTGCACATGATACTATATATGTAGCAATGCTACATTAGCAAAGTTGTTAGAAGATGCAGACAAAAAGTACAAACACATGGGCTTGTCCAATTAGGGATGGGTAGTCAATCCAGACTTTCTCTTTCGGCTTCTTGGTAAGGAAGATGCTGAGTAATTGGTTAGCTTGGCGCTAGAAATTAATCATCAACTCGGCATACTATAGAAAAATGGGCGGTCATATGGTACAGCATAAAGAGTGACTTGATAAAGAAGTACTCGACTTCGGTAGGGGTTGGTTGGAACAGAAGGATTCGTAATACCAGCCCCTCTAGTCCTTGAGCTCGGTTACAAGTTAGAGGTCCGGTAGCCTAATTCCCATCATCGGCCATGTGCTCGGGGTTCATCCCTTGCATTCTGAACTAGTCAGTTCACCTCAGATTGACCACTTTTGTTGGAGCTCTTCTCAGCCACATTTCTTCTTGGCCTCTGCTCTCTTCTCCAAGCCTCTTGATTTGCTTCAAAGTCAACACTCCTTTCATTTCTTCTTCTCAACATAGGTTAGTTTTCTCTCCTTCTCAGCTCGTCAGCTCTTCGCGACTGTCACTTATCGTTGTCAAGTTCATTAGAAGCACTTCTGCTGGTAAGTGTTCATTCCTTTCTTTCTTCTTGGCCATCATATCTACAGCCTCTGACTAAACCAGTGAGTTATGGGATAAAGTCAGTGAGATTCTAAATTAGATATTCCATGTTATCAACACATCTCCCCAAGCTTCCACGGGGACTATCACCACTATTGTTGACACTATCTTCAAACATTCTCGTTCGTACAGCAATTTCTAGAGAAAATTGAACAAACAACAAAACATAATAACGGTAACTTAGAAACAACCATTACTCGGCTTCTTGCAACTACCCACAACTAAAAAACACTTCTACAACAACTAGAATCAACTATTGAAAGCACTGTTACTCGACTCTACAGCAACACAATACTACGACTACTAAAAATACAAACACACTACCTCAAATTGACGACAAACAGATGTTCAAATGGCTAAACAAACTTTGAATAACACTAACATGCGTGTCTCCCCAAAGCTCTGATACCAAGCTGATGCATATAGCAAGCAACAGATCTCGAAAGGGAGATGATGCAATCTGGGTTCAAGTGAGAACGGGAAATAGAGAGTAAGAATAAGGGGTTTTTGGATGTAAATGTGTATGGATATTACACACCAAGACACAAACACAGTTAGAGGTTGAGCTCAATATAGGGTTCGATATGACTCATGAACATTAAATATCACTTAAGATTCAAATGAGAGATTAAATATAACTCACGAACTTACTCAAACAAAGTATTCACCACAATCTTAAGAGTAAGATTGATAAGAACACGAGAAAGATTAAAAAGTCTAATCAATACTCAATAATCCGGCAAAATAAACTCTAAGAGCTCAAGTGTAACCTTACTCAAAAGAGGAAAGTTTTCACTGTAAAATATGATTATCTTTGTTCATATGTTTCTATCTTATCTAATTTCGTATATGTCTCTGATGTTTATAAATGTTGCTTTTTATAATAAGTCTTAAACCCTAGTAGCAAAATTGCAAATAATATACAAGGCCTTAAACCCTAAAGACTTGGACCCATAAATAAAATAAGGAAAATATGTATAAGAATACAAAACTGTACATTTAATAGGAGTTGGCATGAAGTCACTTAGCTTGTCCTAGAAGAAGCAGGATCCGAATTGGTCGGGGTTGGCAGTTAGATGTCCAAGTCTGAGGAAGAGTCTCTAAAGTCTCGCATTGCTTGTCTAAGACACTAGAAAGGTCGGCCCATAATTACTAAGTTCTAAAATTAGTCAGCACTAGTCTCTCGGTGCTGTACTGAGTGGTTCTTTAGCCTTGAGTCCTCTACCATGTAGTCTCTCGTCTTCTTGATAGAAGACAAACTTAGTGCCAAGTGTCTCTTTTTCTTCCCCTCAGTCTTTTGTTATTAGTTTATCCTCAGCAACACTTGATGGGCCTCGGACTGGGATCGGTCAACCTCGGATTGGATATAATTGAAGGATGATTCCTATCAAGTTAGGTCATATCTCCTTAAATAAGTTTCAGATTTGAGACTTTGTCATGTTCTTAAGTTAAAAGATTTTTGCTGTGATACTTACAATGTTTATAAAATTCATAGATTTCCTTTTGTCCGAAGTACTTCCCATTCACAACTTGCTCTCAATTTGATACATGTTGACTTGTAGGGACCTTATAGAGTAACATCTTTGATAGGAGTTAACTATTTTTTAACCATTCTAGATTATTTTAGTAGAAGCACTTGGACTTTTATGTTAAACAATAAATCTCAAGTTTGTTCAGCTCTTACTGTTTTCTTTAAACAATTACAAAATCAATTCCATACTACTCTTAAAATAATAAGAATTGATAATGGGATGGAGTTCTTATCTTTTTCTTGTAGGAAATCATTTGAGGAATTAGGAGTAGTGCATCAAAGATCCATAACATATTCTCCTCAACAAAATGGTAAGGTAGAGCATAGGCATTTGCTTGATTCTTCTAGAGCCATATGAGTGCATACTAATATACCTGAAGAATTATAGAGTGAACGCATTTTGGCTGCAACTTATTTGATCAATGGAATGCTAACTTCTTTATTAAATTGGAAAAGTCCATATGAATTACTCTTCAAGCATTAACCCAATTATAATTATCTCAGAACATTTGGTTTTCTATGCTACGTTGCTTAACAACAAATTCTTACTGATAAACTTAAAGCCAGAGGATTAAAATGTGTTTTCTTGGGTTACATACACAACGAAAGAGGTTACAAAGTTTATGATCTTTCTACAAAGAAAATTTTTGCTACTAGAGATGTAAAATTTTATAAACACATCTTTCCCTTTAAAGATAATTTGCAAATAGATTTAGGAGAGTTCCCAGTGTCAACCTTGGTTCATTCACCAGTTTCTCTCGGATCAGATGAAGTGTTTACTAGTACTCAATCAAGGCACAGTTCTATTATTGATACAGAGTTCGATACAACAGTTAATACATAACTAATCAGTCAAGACTTCATTGTTCTAGTAGAGTGAGACATCTACCAAGATCACTAGATGATTTTATCCATTCTATACATTCTACACAAAACAAGCATTCATCATCAAACTTTTATTTTTCATCTACTAGTCAACTTAGTTCTAATACAAATCATCCACTCTTCTCAATGCACCAATTCTACATTTATCCACCAGATTATATAGCTTCTTTAGCTAATGTGTTGACTGGCTTAGAACCTAGTTGTTATTTAGAGGCTATTAAACATAACAAGTGGATAACATCAATGAATCAAGAAATAGAGGCTTTAGAGAAAAATGGTACCTAAGAACTCACTAATCTTCCTAAAGGAAAAAAAGCAATAGGCAATAAGTGGATTTACAAAGTTAAATACAATCTAGATGGTTTCATTGAGCGTTACAAAGCTTGATTGGTTGCTAAAGGGTTTACACAAGTATCAAGTAAGGATTATACTTACACCTTTTCACTAGTGGCTAAGCTTGGTTCAATAAGGATTTTTATAGCAATTGTTGTTGCTATAGGCTGGCTATTATACCAAATAAATATCAACAATACGTTTCTCCATAGGCATTTAGTTAAGGAAATATATATGCATCTACCTTTAGGTTACTCAAAGGCTCAAACAAATTAGGTTTGTAAACTTAAAAAAGTCCCTTTATGGTTTGAAGTAAGCTTCCTGCCAATGGAACTTGGAAGTCTCAATTTTTTGGAAAAATAAGGTTTTAGGCAGTTAAAGTGTGACTATTATTTATTTGTTTAACATGATTCAACTATATTTCTTACAATATTATTCTATGTTGATAAGTAGCATTAATTGTAGATACCTCATTTTTGCCCCCTTTTTTATTTTTTAATTTTTAATTTTTAAAATAGATTAAAGAGTCCTAAATTAGGAAATTTTCAAAAAAAAAAAGGAAAATAGGAAAAAGCACAAAAAATAAGAAATTAAGAAAAAATGAAAAAAAAAAAGAAATTTAGAAAAAATCACAAAAATTTAAAATTTAGGAAAATACAAAAAATGGAAGATTTAGAAAATAATAAATCTTTTAGCTAGTTTAATAGAATATAATTTTTTTTAATTTAGGTAAAATAAAAAAAAAAAAGGATCATTGGGCCTAAGCTTATATTTGAATCTGGCCTAGGTTGACTTAGTTCATATGTTTAATTTTATTACACATATGAATTAAAAAAAAAAACCAACAACCCAACTGGATAAGCACTTGGACTTGATATTGCATGACTTGGAGATCCTTGATTCTGCATGACTTGGAGATCCTCGATTCAATCCATTGAAAGTGCAAAATGCATCTTTTATTTTATTTTCTCACTTCATCACCGTATCATTGCTACATCATTTACCAACTCACTTATAAGTATAGTAAGCACATTCCTATGTACGTTAGATACACAATGTACACGTTAGACACACTCCTATGCATGTTAGACACACTCCTATGCGTGTGGCTTTGTATTTGTCATCACATGTTGTCCAGGTTCACCCAACCCAAACATGGAAGGAAATCATATTGCATTTAATATTTTTCATTCTTAACTCGACCATAGAAACTATAAATAAGGGTTTACTCTTCATTTTAAACACACAACAAAACTTCGAAACATTTTAGAAAAATAAAAATTGAAGCTTCCTCTCACTAGCACAGTTCCTCTCCTCTTTAGGATAGCATCTCCTACGGTGTTTTTTGATGAAAACTACCACCATCAGATTTTCCGAGCTAACACGAGTCAATCCCAGTCGAAGTGAGCTGATTTGAGTCAAAGAGAGTCAACCGAAGCCAATTAAGTCAAAGTGAGACGATTCGAGTCGAAGTGATCCGATCGAAGCTGACAAAGCTGAAGTGAACTGATCCCAAGTTGAAGTAAGCCAATTGAGCTGCCTTTGAGCCGATCCAAACTGACGTGAGCTGACTAAGCCGTTCTTAAGTTGACCGAGTCAATATAAGTCGAAATGAGCCAACCGAGCCACCTTGAGTCGATCTGAGTCGCCTTTGAGCCATTTGAGCCGATCCGAAGCCAATCCAAGCTGACTTGGTTTATTGTTTTTCTTTTTTTTCTCTCTTTTTAATTTTATTTATTTTTTTATTTGTAAATGTAATAATAAATGAGAAAAAGAAAAAAGAAAAAAAACAAAAAAGAAAAAAGGAAGAAATGAAAAAAAAAAAAAGAAAAAGAGAAGAAAAAAAAGAAGTAGTCTATTTATTATTATTTTTTAGTTTAATAGAAATAGATAAGATAAGTAATAAAATAAATAAGGTAATATATTAAAAATAAAAATAAATAAATAGGTTAGTGAATAAAAATTGTTTTGACATTTAGAAAAATCGAGTTTTCTAAAAATAAATGAAAATGAATGAACTCTTTCCAAATTAAGACTATTTTAGAGTTTCCAAAAATAAAACATCAATTAAGAACCTTTAGGAGAATTTCCTTGGATAAATTGAACAGAGTAAAAATGTAAATTCGACCTTTTTTCAAAAATTAAAATCAAATCACCTGCTAAAATTTTCATAAATGAACTACGAAAGTCTAATCCCGAATAATAGGTACGTAGGCACTCTTACGTCAGTATGAGATGACTTAAAATATGAAAAGTTTTTTTTTTCCATTTTTGTAGATATTCATGTAAAATAATTAGTTTAAGTCGCATGTAATATGATTAGTCGTTTAGAAATAGAAGAAAAGTATTATTGAAAAGAAAATTTAAAATTAGAAAATTAAAAAGTTGTACCTGTTTAGGGTTTAAAATATTAACTCTTGGATCTAGATCTATGGTTTTCAAAAACCGTTTTATAAATTGATTTAATCGATAAACTGGTAGCTAAATTATAACCAATTCATCCAATTGGTTATAAATTGGTTATAACTTAACTTTCTTCCTGACTTTGGCCAGATGACGACTCCAAGGCATTTTTAAATTAAAAACTAGTTTTCTTTAAACTACAATCAAAGGTCAATATTAGATGAGTAAGGTTTAGTGCTAATCAGTTTAAAAAAGCTTAATTTAAAAAGAACCAAGAGGAAAAAACCACACTTGACACTAATGAATCTTCAATTACAACCTTAAAGCATGATTTACATTCTGAGTTCACAATCAAAGATCTTGATCATGTACAATTCTTTCTCTATCTAAAGTTGTATCACACACCTGTAGGTCTTTTAATCAATCAGTGTAAGTATTTACTTTCTATTTTGACTCATGTTGGGCTCATGGGTTCTAAACCAATTTCTAACCCAGTGCAGTTTGGTGTAAAATATGATAATTCTTCTGGTTAACCACTCTCTAATCCTTCTTTTTACCATCATCTAGTTGGTAGATTATTTTGCTTAACTCTAACAAGACCTGATATTGCATTTGCAGTCCATAGATTTAGTTAATTTCTAACCTCTCTAAGAACATCACATTTACAAGGAGTGTTTCGTTTACTTAAAT
This sequence comes from Lumnitzera littorea, assembly GCA_024138015.1. NCBI lineage: Eukaryota > Viridiplantae > Streptophyta > Magnoliopsida > Myrtales > Combretaceae > Lumnitzera > Lumnitzera littorea. The sequence continues at coordinate 71,725,433 of JAMXBB010000011.1, read as the reverse complement.
ACTTTAAAGGAACTGCATCACTTGGTCTTTATTATCCTACTAACAATTCATTGTCTCTTTTAGGATACTTTGATAGTGATTAAGCATCTTGTCCTATCAACGGCAAATCAATCAGTAATCATTGCATATTTCTTGGTCCAGCACTTGTCCCTTAGAAATGTAAGAAACAATGAACAATTGCAACCTCAAGCGCCGAAGTGGAATATAAGAGTTTAGCGTCTACCACTAAAGAACTTCTTTAGGTCTCATATGTTTTACAAGATCTTTCTATTGATATTCCATTTCCTTTACATCTTTGTTGTGATAACAGGTTTGCATAATTGATAGCAAAGAACCCTTGCCTTCATAATCACACTAAATACATCTCTGTTGACATCCACTTTACAAGAGATCAAGTTCAGGTCAGGAAATTGAAAATCCTTCATGTTTCATCATAGTTGGAACTTGCCAATTCACTAACCAAGTCCTTTTTGCTAACCACTCTTCGCTTCATCAATGACAAGTTAGGTTTAAGAAGCCCCAACTTGAGGGGAGCATGTAAATATAATTAAGAGCCTTGTATTTATATTTGCTTGCATCAACACTTCTAGTTTAGATTAGATTAGTTTGCATCATCACTAGTAGTTTAGTTTGCATTAGCATCTTACTATATCATCATATTATTATTGCACGTGTAGAATTTCTAATCTGTTAGTTACTTAGGTGGCATTATATATGGTTACAGGCTTTAGTAGCATAAATACGAATTAGGAGACCATAAGAGTCACTTTTATCATTTCCTCTATAACAAACACACTTCAATATACTCTAAGTATTCGTTTTCTCTCAATCCAATATACATCTTTTTGTTCCTGCACTATCCATAGCCAATCTATACTCTGCAGGATCCTCTGTTAAAGACTTACACTATCTATGCATATCTTGCTTCTGGTCTTTAACACTATTAACCATCACCATTTCCTTTAAAATCCAAATCCTATCTAGATGCATCAAAAGATTTCCATACTTAGAGAGAAAGGGAGACATACTTATTATTACTTTAATCACTTTATATAGTGAAATGTAGAATTTTGCCCTAGCATTTCTTAACACATCAAGCTTGCCCTGATTGTTGAGTCTTTTGAACTCTTAAATAGAGCTTGATAAAAATCTAAGGAAACGACAATGAGATCAAAAGAGACAGATTACTTTTGGGGTTATTTTGTAGATGGAAAACTTCTTAGCATAATGGAAAGGAACTTAGAAGAAGTTAGAAAGGAAAACTGTATATTTCTTTTAAAGAATGAAAATGCACGTTCAATTTCGAGAAGCAGCAGTATCTATAGGGAGAGTTTCTATTAAAAATTGGTTTGTTAGGTTTGGTTTTAGGTGTTGAATTGGTTTTGAGACTCGAAAAAACTAAAGAAGGTAGAACTACGAAAGTTGACATTCATTTAAATGATTTTCCAAGGCATTGCATGATATTTGTTTGAAAGCAAATTGTCCGAGTACTTTATTTTCCTCAACTAATGAGAAAAAAAGTTACTTTTTTATATGTGAACATCTTACAACAATTATATTCCTTTGTCGCAGATCCCTATAAGACAAAGTTTCTATATACTCAATTAGTATCTCTATTCATATCCAAACGAATCATATATCTATATCATTAAGTCAAAACTTGTTATTAGTAAAAAAAAAAATTTAACTTCTCATTTGACTTCTAATAATATATTTTATTATATGTGTCATGGAATATATGAATGCTAAAATAGAAGAATATAAATAGTTCTAAAATTAATGGATAGTGATTTTCTTTTCATTGAAAGAATAAACTTATAGTATCTTATCATCATATTATGCTTAAATAAAATATTTAATCTTTTCACAAATAATATTAAGTAATTTTAGTCTCTTCATGTTTGGCACATGCTTTAAGATAGTGTTGGGTTGTAAGGAAAGGATCAAACTAAATAAAGAGAACTGGACATAATAAATACAAGTAAGATTGAACAGTATAGGCTTATTGACATGGTTGTTAGAATTGCAATTCTATTATTTATTTGAATGTAAAAAATCAATAAAATTATATAAAATTGATAAAATCATAAACTTGTAAAATCGTATATGAAAGTTCATCATAACTTCACCAAAAATCTGTATATAAATGATTTTACAACTATTTTAATTAAAAAAAATCATAAAATCATAAACTTATAGAAAAGTATTTTTAACTTGCAATTTTAACAACCATTCTTATTTTACCATGCTTGATTTGTACAGTATTGAATACAAAATTTTATGTTATCCCTCACTTAGTATACGTAAGTATTAGACTCATTAATATATTTTGATATTTATAGCTTCAACATTATCTAATATATATTTTAATTATATTTTTATATTATTTGAAATACGATTTAAGTGGATTATTGAATTCATATAATTAAATAAATTATATATAATAATAAATTGTAAATTTTCTAACTATTAAAAAATTTAGTTATTTGTATTATAAAAATTATTTATTTATATTGAATAAAAAAGCATGCACATACAATGAATTTGGAAAAGTATTTTTAAGAATATAAAATATTTTTATTCTTGTCTGGTGAAAAAAAATTTATATTATAGTATAGATAGAATAAAATCTAACTCTTTTGTTCGGCTCATTGGTCTAATATTTTAACCAAGCAAAATTATAAACTAAATATAAAATAAAATTTTTTATCCAATTTAATACTATAAAAAAATTACATAACCAAACCTAAAGTGAGCATTTATCTGATAATGCATATCATACACAAGCGAAAACACCAGGCGAGGGTACCAAAATCCATCCATACAAATATAGGCAACAAAAAGTTATGGCCTCGAATATTGGCACTGAACTTCCGGCTACTAATTTCCATGTGGCTTGAGATTCCATATGATATGATATGAACGTAGAAGCATCACTGACTAGACATTGCAAAATGGCTCGACGAGTGCCACCGATTGGGTACCCCCGGGTGGCGTGTCTTCATTAGATGGGGAAAGGAATAATTGAGAAAAGAAATAAACCTACTTGGATTTTAGAACCAATACTTTCGTCTTGTCTCTATCTGCCGACTTGCCAAAGTCATATAATTGGATGTAACCCACTCTAAAATATTACTCAAAGCTTTAGACTTAGAGATCATGTGTAGTGGGGATCAATCAATAAACATCCATTTATTAAATGGTACTGCTACTACACTTGTGTATATATTGGACACTTAGCAACATATGGACCATAATCATCAAATTTCCTTTTACTTATCGAGTCGTTTAAGGATGTTTTTGCTTAAGAATCCACCATATAAATATGTTCCGTTGAAAAGGTAGCATAAGCTAACTTCACCAATCACGTGGCTAATTTTGGTCCTTAAGCATCCGGACCGAAATTGAACATGTGGATATGATTATAGGTTGATTAATATAGATTCCTTTCATTCTAGTAAGCATATTAGTAAATATAAAATAATTTATTCCCAAATAAAATGACCGGGTTACCCATTTGACTTTTACTGATAGTGATTACAGTTCGATTTAATTGATTCAAGTAACCCAACTCCCTTTTTATAGGACTTAACTGGGTTTTCTAAGTTGGAATATATTTTTTTTTAGAGAATGCTACAATTTATTTAAAATAAATAAATATAGATCCTAGGAAAAATAATAGGTAAACTATAAAAAAACTCCCAACTTTTTAATACCAATAATGAAAATAAATATATTATCATCTATAGATTTTATTGGTAGAGTGTAAGTACTGATTGGGCCTTTAAGTTAATATAATAGACCTAGGCTTGCAAAACACAACAAAATGAAGGACGCTAAGATATTGTTTAGCATGGCCACTTCGATTCTAAAATCAATGAAGGTTTATAGGAGTAAAATAGGAAGAGCACAAGAGTATGTAAGTGTTGTGTAGATTTCTTCTACAATGGATTACCCATATTTATACTAGAGGTGTGGAGACAAATTAGGCAACTCAAATATAGATGAATCTTTTGAGAAAGGAAAGAGTATCTCGTCATCATAGGAAGGTGGATTTGTGGATACGATCGGATCCTAAGAAATTAAGGGGGTGATTTGACCAATTGGCTTTCCTTTCTTAGTACTAGTCTTCCCTTAGTGCCAAGCTCTTAACTTCAGTTGGATTCCTAAGCCGAGTGCTTATCTTCTAAGAGGTCGAGCACTATTCGAGAATGGATGGTTTGGGACCTTATGGACAAGTTCAAGTTGGAAAGAGGTTAATCATCCAAGAAGTGTTCAATCACAAGTCCATGTAGCTTCAAACAAGACAGTCATGGGAGAGAACGATCAACCCATGTTCCAAATAGGTTAATTTGGGCTTAAGGAGCCTATGTCCAAAATATTTTATCAACACTTCTACCTAGCCCCACCCCCTACCCAAACCCCTAAAGCCCATAGTCTCTTTGCCAAGAGATCAATATGTGTAGTAGCCACATTTCATCCAGTAAGTGGAATTCCCATAAGCATTTTGAGCTTCGTATCAAATGAAGTGGTTGAGTAGGTGTGCCATCTGATTTAGATAGAACCCATGTCGATATATCTAAACAAGTGAGTGGTCTACGATGGGTATTGCCTGTGCTAATGTTGTGGCAGGTAACCATACCAAAGTGTTGATAGGGGGATGATTGTTGAGATGTCTGAGGCACTTATCCTTAAGTTTCAAGCTCCAAGAGGCATTTACCTACCCCCTTCGCCACCTTGAATTAACCAAACTTTGAGATGTTTACCGCCATCCTAAGCTACCAAGCAATTGAATGTTTCGAGGATATTTGGATGATAACAAACCACTATATTGAGTATACTGACAAGATTACCAAGTGTGCAATTAAAAGTATTAAACATGCTATAAACCTAAGTTAAAGAAAGAAGTTGTATATAATTGAAAGAAACAATTTCAAAAGTTGCTCAAAGACTACTTAGTAGATGAAATCAAAATCAAAAGTATAATAGCAAAATCACAAGTATGAATCAACCTGGCAAAGCATGACTATAGAATTAGACAAGCAAAATCAAATTGCAAAATCAGCATTCAAAACTAAAAGTAGACATCAAAATCAAAATGTTCTTTCAGTCTTCCAAATGAAATGATATTTCAATCTTCAAAGTTAGAATACTATTTCAAAACGCAAAACTCTATTTTAGACTTTAAAACGCCATATCAAAATCAAAATGCATTGTCAAACATCATAATCAATTAAAGATCAAAATGCACTGTCAAACTTCAGTTTCATACTTCAAAATTGAAACCCGATTTAAAAATCAGTAAGGCAAAAGTAAACTTAAAAGAAATATATTGAAGGCCCATCATCATAAGTTAAATGTATTTGGGTAATACATTTAATTAAATATTTAATAAATATTTCTCATGAGTATTCCACAAGAAATTTAAGGAATCAAGTAGTAGATAACAAATGAGATATTCATGAGATGAAGCAATATGGAGATATATTATGAAGGAGAATATAGCAGTTAATTCCTTATAAAGCTTCATAAGAAGATTATGGAGATCATCGATCATAATGACTACTTCCATTTGAAGTCATGGAAGATGTCTATATAAAGGAGCTACATAGGATAGACAAATAAATAACACATCATTTATGCTAAAGTGTTTCTCATTAATAAAATAGAAGAGACTTGAAGAGAAGAAGGAGGAAAAGTTGGAGACATCAACCAACTTCAAGATTGAAGAGATTTCTCATTAATAAAAGAGATTTTTCATGTTTTACTTCTTAATTTTGCTGTGATTTTCTTCTAATTTCATCATGATAGCTTAAGATTCTCATATTTAGGATTGTGGAACCTAAGGTTTCATGTGATTGTTGAATTTATTAATAATTTTCAATAAAGTTTTTATCTTTCTTGATTCAATTATGTATCTTCATTGTTAATTGATATTTCTAGGATATTAATTTATGATATTATGCATGATGATTGAGAAATCACATGGATAATGAGATCTTAACATAATTGAAGAGAATTACATATGTACTTAGAGATAAGATGCATGATTCTTTTAGAAAGTTGTCATTTTTGTGTGAGAATTCATTGTACATGAATGCAATTCCAAATTATATAATTAAGTGAAGAGATTCTGGTAAATAATTTAGGTTTCAGGTTAATATGCTTAAGAAATGTGTTAACTTCAATTGCGAATCCCTCCAATCAAGAATAATAAAGATAGAATTAAATAGATTTTTAGCAGTCACATGTTAAATACTAGGGGAAAAAATTCCTAAATACATTATTTACTTTCTTAAAGTCATTCTTAATTTTATTGCTTCCTAATTACTTAATCAAGTCTCATAATTAGATTAGTTTGTTAATTTTTAATTCATTTAGCCCATCACAATTTTTCGATTAGATAATAAAGCTAAAGCTAAAGCTAAAGCTATTATTAGTACTTGAGGTCTCTAAGGGATCGACATTTGAACTTATATCCGCTATATTATAAACTTGTTGATAGTTAATTTTCGCTCATCTGACACTTGTCCTTTCATCGATCGAGATGCCAAGTAATTGACTCTCTCGACATTAGCACTGGATAGATGATACACGGCATTTATGCCGAGTATAAAAAGCGTTCCTAGTTTGAATTCAAGTCTGTGGCACAAACAGTTATCATAATTACGGTTATATTACATAACCACCTACTATGCCTACATATTAGGAGAGATGTCAAGTCAATAAGCTCCCACGTGTCTTTACAGTTATCCCGACAACTGCCTTAGACACTATAACCATCTATAAATACCAAAAAGAAACTCTGTAAGCGCTCTCTAACACTTCTTATTCACAAACTTACTATACTAAGTCACCTTACTAACTTAAGCATTGGAATGGCCGCACCAGACTACCCCCAGTACCAAGCATTTCATTCTCTTTTGCAGGATTTTTCCTCATCCCATGATAAGTGCACTTACCTTATATCAAAATTTCATAATCCTTGAACATCCATCTATCATAGACTTTTGGACAAACTTAAAGATAGTGAGTAAACACCTCTTAGGAGATCCGGTCCTTCATGAAGCTAAGGTTGGATCAATTGATCAATTTAAAGGAACTTAAAGTATTTTCCTAAACCTATCAATGAGTTTTTCCCTAGGATAGAAAATGCCATGATGGAGAAATGGATAAGAGGTATTGCTTTCCATCCTCCACCTGCAAAAGCAAGCTTATTGCAGGGAAGGCTATTCGACTATAGATGCTGGAAGATGGGGCTCCCTCTTGGCCTATGCTTAGCATTATCATCTAGTACGTTGAGTCTTTATTAAGCTGTTTTAGCTTTAGTCTATTGTTTTTGTTGGAAGGAAGCTTACCTTACAAGATGGAGGTGACCTCTTAAAGAAGTTAAGAAGGAGGAGAAGAGTTAGGCTACCTTGGAGAAGGTTCGTGAAAAGAACAAAAAGGCTTAGCTACCTTCATCAAGCAATCAAGGCATAGTGATTAAGAATGTAGTCTTGGATGCTCCCCCTTCCAAACAGGCTTTTAATTAAACCTCATGAAGAAGTTTATTGATTCCTTATTGAAGTTGAAGTAGCAAGTGACAATCAAAGGTGATTCCACTAAACAATCAAAGAGAAGGCCTCAATAGAGTCTCCCTTAAGAAAAAGAACCTAAGTACATGGTGGTACAGTTGGAGGAGGAGCGAGATGAGGCCGAGGATGTTGCTACCTTGAAATGCAAGAAATCTTACCTATCTCCTCATCCCTTTAGGGTAACCAACCAAATAACTAAGGTCATCGCCACATGAACCATAGAAAGTAAGAATGAAGAGGATACTCTTAAATGTGCACCTATGCGAGTGACATATCCACCGTATGATACAAAGCTAGAAAGGGGGGAGCATGCGAAGCAAACCCACAACTGCTTGTATAGGCTACCATGGGCCATGTGAATTGGTGATTTGACTATCTCTTACTAGCCTCTTAACTATGAAGCACTGATGGGGTCATTACCCCCCATTGACTAGACGGTTCTTGAGCAAGACTTTGAAAGATTAAAGTCTTTCGATGAAATTGAGGGCCATTTGTGCACTATGGCTTACGAGGTAAGTACGACTTCTATTTGCTTCATTTGCCTCATCATCTGCTATGTGACATAACTGATGTACTTTCTAATTTTTCTTTTTTAGTTAAATGGTTCATGCTAAAGATGCTCGAACATTGCAAGCAAGAATATGCTAAGGTAGAATCCCTTCATTATGCCTAAAAGGATGAAACTGCCTAACGTCATGATGCAGATAAAAAGTATCGCTGATTGTCTTCTGACCTTGATACTTAAGAGGCAAAGGGTGAACTAAGCAAGCTTCAATGGCAAGTCAGAGAGGTACAAGGGAAGGTTGCCTCGACGATAGAAAAACTAAGAAAGTGAATTAAGATCGAGGTAAGGCAAAGGCCAAGCTCCAAACTAAGGTGGAGAACTTGGCTTCATGCAGTACAAAACTTAATGTAAAGGTTTCTAAGTTGAAGATTGACCTGGCCTTAAAAGAGGGGGAGCATGTATCTCTTTTGGACATTTCTATCAGCCTCGCTAAGCAGAAAGGCAATCTAAAGAAGTAAGTGAAGGAGCTGGAGAGGAGAATGAGGATAAAAAGGAGTACATTACAAACATGGAGATTAAGGTCATCATCCACCTTATTGTTGAGGATCAAGTTTTTATTGATGTTATGAAGAGCAAAAGGTAGGATGATGCTTAGGAAGAAATTACTATGAAAGTAGGCTGAACTCTAAGGGCTCAAGTTCGAGAAGCTATCCAGGCATAAAATTGCCCTTTTTGAACTATTTAGATGGCTTCAAGGACAAAGCCAAGGATTGAGTGCCTAAAGCCAAGGACTTTAGAGATGGTGCTAGTAACCGAACTTCTAAGCCTCATCAAAACAGGACTCCTCCTCCTACTACTCCTATTGAAGACATTCCCGTAGCTCCTACTTTTGAAGAGGACATAGTGTTGAAGCCTCTTACTCCTGAGAGTGGTTTAATTATGGTAGTACAGCAACTAAAGGCAAGGGAACAAAGAAGATCAATCCTCACTGTCCTTCTAAGGCTAAGGCTTCTGCTGTTGTCACTACTACTGGACCTTCTAAGAGCATCTAAGCCTTAAACTTTGAGGATCTATCTAACTTAGGTGATCCAAAATAGCGTAGAATTTGTTCTTTGTTTTGCTTTTATACCATTTCAAAGTTGTTATGCTAGCTAAAAATAATTGTAATAAATTGTAATAGTAAATGGTGGTGCTAAGTCACTGTACCTTTGTTGCTATTGTTGTTACTTTATTCTTTATTTATTTATTACTTACCTTAATGCTGGATTAGCACTTTTTCTTTCTATATTTACTATATTCCCTTTCAAAGTTCAAGCTAAGGCAATACCCTTAGGGGAAAGTTAGTCGTACTCCTAACAAGTTCCTTAAGCAGACCACTTAGCTATTGGTAGCCAAGGTCTCCTTGAGAGGCCAAGTTGGTGGTGTTCCAACCAGCACATGTGTAAGTTTCTTGAACATGAAGGAGGCTATGCATTATCGACGAGATGACCTAGTGGGGTTAAGTAGTGGTGTTCGAACTTGACTAAGCCTAAAAAGGCTTCATGATCAAGAGTCCTTCCTAATCAATAATAGAGACCTATTTAATGCAGAGTCCATTTACCTTTATGGGGGCCTAGGATTAAGTGAGTTCAAGCCATTTGAATTTGAACTAGGGGCAATAATGAAAAAAGCAAAGATTTTGAGAAATAATGAATTTTCATTAACTTACAATCATGGTACATATACATTATATTACGTAAGATCATTCAAAATACAATCTAACATTGTCAACATTCCAAATCCTATGTATGAGCTATCCATCAAGTCTTTCTAGTTTGTACGCTTTACTCATGAAGTTCTCCTTAACCCTAACTAGGTCTTTCTAATTAGGAGTCAGCTTACCATACCCTTCTCGCATGCTTGTAGCTTGTAATTTTCTACAAACTAGGTTGTCAACTTTAAATTCATTGTACTTGACCTTCTTATTATAGTATTGAGCTAATCTATGCTAGTAGGTGGTAATCTAGGCCTCATTTAGCTTTCATGCTTCCATAACATCAATACTAACCTAAAGAATAGATCGGTTTCTTGCTACATTGAAGGATTGATTCTGGATGTTAGGGAGTTCCAACATAATAGGTAGTACGGCTTTAGATTCTAAGGCTAATTGAAAAGGAGTTCACCTATTGGAGTTTTATAGGTAGTTTAGTACTCCTAAAGTATGTTTGGGAGCTCATCTACCCACCTTTCCTTTGCATGGTCCACCCTCTTCTTTATGCTATTGAAGATGGTCTTGTTCACTCTTTAACTTGGCCATTAGATTGAAGATGCATTATTGAAGCGTAGTAAACATTAACATGGTAACACTTACAAAACTCTCTAAACTTCGATTATTGAATCAACACCTGTTGTCCATGATGAGCACATATGGGACTCTGAACCTAGTAAGAATGTAGTTGAAGATGAAAGACTCAATGTACTTCTCTATGATCTTAACAACAACTATGGCTTCCAACCTACTTAGTGAAATAGTTGACAACCACTATAATGAACTGTCATCGACTAGTGGCCTTAGGGAATGGAGCAAGGATGTCTATCTCTCATTAGGCAAAAGGCCATGAGCTAGTTAAAAACTGGAGGTTGGTGTTTAGGGTATGAATAATTGGGGCACACTTCTAACACTAATTGCACCTTTGTGTGACTTTCTTCACATCTTCCTTCATCATAGGCTAATAGTACCTAAGTTAGAGAGCTCATATGTATAAGGCCTATGATTTAATGTGATTATTGCATACTTTGGCATGCAAATCTTCTAGAATGTGTTAGCCCTCTCATACTGAAGACAATGAAGAAGAGGGAGGCTTAAGCCTCTTTTGTAGAACACATCATCTATAAGAGTATGGCATTGTATCTCAGCTTTCTTGCCTCCTTTTAGCATTCTAGGATGATTCCCTACTTCAGATAATCGATGATTGAATCTATCTAGCTCAGTTCTAGTGGCATAACATCTATCTCAAGGACTTCTATGTGCTACTTGTTGAAGGTTGATGCTTCTATCTAATAGGTACACAATAAAAATTTTCTTGTACTTCATCTCTAGTTTAGGTATGTCTCTAGAGGTGAATATGGACAATATATCCATAACCAAGTTCTCTGGTTAGGGAGTCTTGTAAATACTCCATGAAGAGCAATTAGTTAGGAAGGTTCAGACCATTTCCAAATACTTAGCTACAACTTCACTTCAACCTTCACACTTACTACCAATTTGCTATACTACAAGCGTGGAATATGAGAAAACCTCTATCTTTTCGACACTAACTTGTTTATCTAATTTGAGGCTGGTTATCAAGGCATCATACTCAACCCTATCATTGCTAGTGTTGAACCTAAACTTTAACGCATAATAAGCCATTATTTCATGCGACCTTATGAACATAAGTCCTGCTCCACATCCCCCTGAAGTAGATGATTCGTTGACATGTAAAGTCCACACCTATTTGCTTTCTCTTTATGGTGTTTCCTCCTCTCATGTACACTGATACGAGGCAAGTGCACCTATCAATTTTAATATAGCAGATGTGAGTCCGAGTCGATCTCTCAGAGATTTTGAGTACTAATATTAACCTTAGCTTTATTATCTAACCGGAAAATTGTGATAAGTTGAATGAATTAAAAATACTGAAATTAACAAACTAAACTAATTATGAGACTTAACTAAGCAAATTAGAAAGCAATAAAACTACGAACGACTTCAAATATGCAATAATGTATTTAGGAATTATTTCCCCTAGTGTTTAACATGTAACCTTTTAAAATATATTCAATTTAGTTTTTATAATTCTTGACCGGAGGGATTCACAATTAAAGCTAATATCTTTCTCAAGCATATTAACCCTAATCCTAAATTATTTACCGGAATCTCTTCACTTAGTAATATAACTTAGAATTGCATTAATGTATAATGAATTCCCATACAAACAATCAACTTTCCAGAAGAAACATATATCTTATCTCTAAGTATACATATAATTCTCTTCAATTATGCTAAGATCTGATTACACGTGCAATTTCTCAATCAACATGCATAATATCATATATTGATACTCTAGAATTATCAATCAACAATTAAACAACATAAATGAATCAAGAAAAGATAAAAACTTTATTGAAATTATAATTCAATCTAAGGGTTACATGAAACCCTAGGTTCCATAATCCTAAATACTCAAATTCTAAGTTATCATAACGAATCTAAAAACGAGTTCCATTAAAAACGTAAAATAAAACATGAAAAACCCCTTTTGTTTGATGAACAATCTCTCTAATCTTGAAGTCGATGTTGTTCTCGCCTCTTTCTTGATGTTCTCCTCAAGTCTCTTCTCGTCTCTTGTGTCTCTCTCTGTTTCTGTAATGTCTCTCCTTTGAAACCCTAACATATCCTTTTATATATGTATTACACGGATTCTATTTTCGTCACCAGACACAGCCTGGGACATGGTCGTGTCCCCAGGTTGTGTAACTTTCTGCACTAAGGCAAAATTTTCTGCACAACTTCATAACTTCTTCGTTTGAACTCGGAATTGAGTGAAACTTGATTCCTTTTCTTCGTTTTCAATCCTAAAACGCGTTCAAACCTTGAAATCAAAATTTTACTCAATTAAATATTAATTTCTTTAAAGAAAACCAAAAATGTGAGGGAAATACCATAAAATCACCATGTGAAATATGTTTAAAATTAGAGTTATCATACACTCAACTATAAAAGCCTGCGAGAACTTAGGCTTTATAAGCCTCTCATGGCTGGTATTAGATTCCATATGCATTATACTCTAACACATATTTCACCATCCTCTTCGACCTGTCCAACTTCAATAAAATACTATGCAGTGGTTGATTGATTAGGACCATCAGTTGATGTGCTTCGAAGTTGAGCAATAATAGTTTAGCCAAGATCACCATTGCTAAGCAAACTTATCTACCTTACTATATTTGACTTTATGTCCCTAGAGTATGTGGCTCACATAGTATATGATTTTATGTTCCTGCTCTTCTACTCAAACAAGTAACTAGGAGAGTGAACTATTGATAGTAAGGTAGAGAAGTAGGTCTTCTCTAAAGACCAGCTTAGACAGCACTAGTCAAGTGGTAAATAGCTATTTTAGGTGATTGAAATCGCTTTGACACTCTAGTGTCCACTCAAATCCTTTAAGGTTCTTTAATGTCTTAAAGAACTCGATGTATCTATTGGGACTTCTAGACACAAATCTACTAAGCGTGGTGATTTTCCCTGTAAGCTTATAGATTTCTTTAACAGTTGTAAGGGGTTGCATTTTTTGTATGGCCTATATTTTCTCAAGGTTTTCCTTGATGTCACATTGAGTGACAAGATAACCTAGGACTTGCCTGAAGTCACCCTAAAGATGCACTTTTAGGGTTGAACTTCATGTCATATTCTCTCATCTAATCAAAGGCTTCTTGTAAAACCTATGTATGGCCCTCGAGCTGGCGACCTTTGATAATTATGCTGTCCATATACTCTTCCAAGTTGTGCTCGAGTTAAGGTTTAAACAACTTTGTCACCATCCTTTAGTAGGTAGCCCCAACATTTTTTAGGTCAAAAGGCATCACCACATAGTAATATGTCCTAAAGTCAGTGATGAAGGATGTATGTATCTCATCATCAAGGTCCATCTTAATATGGTTATAGATTGAAAAGGCATTAATAAAACTCAGTAGCACGTAACCCCATGTCGAATTTACCAGTTAGTCGATCCTTAAGAGGGGGAAGCAGTCCTTAAGGTAAGCTTAATTGAGGTCAATGTAATAAACATGCACATGCTACTTCTTATTGAACTTCTTAGCTAACACTACATTTGCCAGCTAAATTAGATACTTCTTCTCCCTTATGAAACCGGTTTTCATTAGCTTCTAAACCTCTTCTTCAATGGTAGTCTGTCATTTTAAGCCAAAATGCCTCTTCTTATATTTGATAAGCCTAACATTCTCATCAATCTTGAAGCTATATGTCACCAGTCTAGGGGAGGTGCTTAAGATGTCTTATGGGGACCAAGCAAATTTGTTGACGTTAGATCAAAGGAGGTCAACAACCTAGTCTTCTAGCTCAGTGCATGTGACAGCCCTCCTTACATTGTCTGATTAACACTATTACCAATTTGCGCTTCTTTTATCTCCTCAACTAACCTTCCTCGCTAAGCTAGCTTTTCCTTTAGTCTTGTCTCCAAAGTGAAGACCCCATCCCTTTTTATTGACTTTATGTATAGGTCTTAAGAGAGTTGTGATCCACCTTACAAATACCCATTCTAGTTGACGTTAGGAACTTGCTTCAAGGTGGAGGAATGATGTGATAATTCTAAAGTTTCTCAAGCTTAGTTATCCCAAGATGGCATTGTAAGGGGGACCAATGGTCCACTATTATGAGCTCCATGAGTTGCCTAACAATATTACCGTCATTGTTAAGCTCCATGTCGAAGGTTATTATGCTCTTTAAGTCAAATAGATTGATGGTTGTGGTGGTGGTAAGGCTTTGTCTTACAAGGCAACTTCTCCCTCATCTAATCATATGTGTGTTTAAACAAAATGTCAACAAAGCTCTCATTGTCTACCATCACTTTTAGGACTTTAAAGTCCATGATCCTAGCATTAATCACAAGTATGCCTTGATGAGTGGTCTCAATCCCCTTAAGGTCTTCTTCCAAAAAGGAGATAGAGCTGTCTCATCTTTGCTTGTTCTCCCACAAGTTCAATACCTACCATCTAATGGGGTGTCAGCCAAGCCACTTGTGATCAGTTGGCTCCTAAGATTAAGGCCCCTACCGATGGTATTGATGACACCATTAAGGGCCTATTTGTAGCGATTGTTATTTATCATGTTCCAAATAGTAAAATCGTAATAGTCTCATCATATAAACAATTCTAAAATAGAAGCTGACCTCACAACTGATACCATAGACTAACTCTACATAAGGCGACTCGACTACATAGCTTTAAAGCATCTAGCTCAACACTTGCATTTTCGTAAAATGCAACTTCATAAAATAATATATTATTTAATATAAAGCTCCATATATATAAGGAAAACTCACATGTCGATTGGTTTTACATTCCATATTATCTTATAAGCCAACTATGAAAATCACTAGGTCACTTGTAATAGCTCAATTCATTTCCTAAAAAAGAATAAATAAGACTTCCAGAAAGGAACAAAAGTCCAATTGCAATCTTCATTAATTCCTCAATCCGTAGCCTTATCAACTCTTAGGTTAAGAGTTTAATGTAAGCTGTATATCCACTCTTGGCCTACAAAAGAGTCTATAAGAGAGTGAGCAACCATCGCTTAATAAGTAGAACAGAGACAGAAGTGTGCGCACACCATAAAGCAAATAAGGGTTGTTAAACAAGTTAGTTATATGTAATGCATAATTAAGCAAATGCCATCATATAATATTGTCCGACCCATCGCAAAATTAGAGAAATTTACTCGCTTTAATATGGGTTTGAGGAGTTTCAACGTAATGCAACAACTCACAGCTAAACCTAAGCTTTTACAATAAAGACGTCTCTCCTCCAATGACTATCTTCAAACTAATGCCCCAACCTTTCCGCAATCTCCTTTCATATCACTTTATTCAACTAAAAATAGGGAAGGGACCATTTCAACTATCCATTTCAAAGGGGTCGGTATTTGGCTAAAAAATCCTAGTCATCCCCTAATGGGTTGCAATGTGTGTCAAGTTAAGGCTTAGGTCAAGTTTAAGTTAGTTCAAGTTAAGGGTGACCAATTAATTCAAGCAAATAACACTTCACCAAACATCGCAATCAAGAATCAATCAGTAATCAATGACACATAGGCATGTGCTTAACCAACTAATTACAAGTACAAACAAATACACGATCCCACCTTCAAATACCTTAAATGATACTCCAAAACATGATAAAGCATTAATCCCAACTTACTTGAGATTCAACTCACTTGAATTAATCAATTATATTATAATCATCTTTGTATTGAAACTATATTAAATTTAGAAAATTATGATAGTGTTACAACTTGTTTAGCTTATTTATTTATGAGTTACATCATTATGGAATTATAACTTTATTCACACTATATATATTATATATATTTTGTGTGGCTTATACATAGATAAGAGAGGAATACTAAAATAGTGTTGCATTAGAGGAAGACTAACAAATCTATATATTATTAACATCATACAAATATATATACATATACACAAGTATTACATATACGCATAGGTTTTATTATGGTGCATGTGCTCTCGTGAAGTGCATATAAATGGTTTAACATATACTAAATATGCATGTATAGATATTTGTAGGGTATACGTATGTGTGTCTATATATATAATCCATATGTAGACCCTACAATTTATATTATACACATTACATCTTAAGTTACTTTTAATACAATTGATCAGACATCTCGTTGTGTTTGTAATGAAGTATAGTCTTTATTGGTAAAGTCACATTTAAGATTTGAAATCGCCATCATAGGACTGCATTTTCTGTAAATTTTTGAAGTCGTTGAAGGTTTTTAGTTATTAAAATCATTCTACACTTGACTAAAAGTAAACCTACCGCTACCACTAGATTCATAAGAACGGGACGATAGTATATATACGGATTCGAATTTTCCAACTTCATTAAAACAAAATAGCTTTTTTCACCCTCTATTAAGGTTTGGTCATAATGAAAATATTACCCTCATCTATCTAATTTATTAAGGATGGTATGTTGGTCGTAGAATTTAATATAAATATTAAAATTATAAAATAGAAATGCCATTAGGAACCATCCCTTTAGCTTGATCACATAATTTCCTAAGAAAATCAAATCTTGCCAGCACCTTTCTTCGTCAATATAAATTCCAGAAAGTAAATTAATGGTTATCAGATAAATCCCACGTTATGAATCTAAGCAAATAAATATCCGAAAATTATTAGAGCCTAGAAAAATATAGATATATATCTATTTTTTATCCTCGTAAATTTTCGCTTAGTAAATCAGTTGACGGCTATAAATCATACAAATATCTCATTTTATATGATACATATGGTTACCAAATTTTCCTGCTAGTTGATCGTGACTTTTATTTCTAAAATATATTAGTCATCTATGCACGCAATTGATGATGGCATGATAATTAAATAAATAACTAAACATAAGCTTTTACCCTTCAAAACCACGCTTCACATGTGTAAACAAGAATTATGTAGCTCTCTTGATTTTCAAATCAAGCCATTTTTTTTTTTTAATTCTATTAGAGGTATTTTGTAAAGAAAGTACTAGAATTAATAACCAAATTAAAAGTACAAATCCACTACCGTAAACAAAAGATAAAATTGCTTACCTTGAATATTCAAAAGTTAAGATCACGTTAATTTGATACCTTCGCTTTATCTTCACCATGTGAAATTTCTACTTTCCTTCTCCATTAGCGCTTAGCAAGACTACCGAGAAGTCTTTAGGGAGACAAAAATTTAGGATGCAAATGTTTCGGGTAAAGGTCAATATTTTATGAGAGAGGGGAACTACTTCTTCTGCTAGTGGAAAGTATTTATAGGGTTTGTTTTTGTTATTTATTAATCTAGTAAAATTACTTATCCACATCTCGCTGTAACTTAGCTACTCCTACACCTGTATATGCTTAATTACATTCGGTCCAATTAAAGAAATGCCAAGTGCCTCTTGGCTGGGTGTCCACTTCTATAATTCACCCATAATCCACTTTTTTCCAACCATGTATTAAACTCTTATAATTACTTTACACTTAGATGCACAATCCATTCCCAAATTGATTTAGGCATTCCTCATAGGGTCGGTCCGATCTACGGTGCAAGCTAGTTGGGGAGGCGTTAGTCTGTTTAATTCCCATTACATTGAGTTATTTAAATAAACGCCCATCGTGTAATTAGAATATAAATACTAATAATTACTAAACCACTACTAGTCTAGTTCATCGGCAACTGAATTAGTGTAACATTTTTTTTTTTTCGACAAATTATTATAATATAGATATTACTATTATCATTATTTATTTTGTTAAGGTTTACTATTATTTTCCTAATCTCAATGCAAAGATTTGAGCCTGATCAGATAATTTCCATGTTTGTCCCAAATTTTACGTACTAAACTCAAATCATCAATTTGCAAAGTTTACATTTTTGCTTAATGGATAACTTCTGCCGTCTTACTAAATTCAAGTACTAAATCCTAATTATCAATTTTACAGGGTTTCACAAAATTGTTATGACCCTAGTGTCGATCTACGCGGTTGTTGGGATCAGCTACATATTCCCTAAAGTAACCCTTCTGTATGACATTCTCTAAGACATTTTTAAGATGGAAGCACTCGTCTGTGTTATGATCCTGATCCTTAACGGAAATCATAGTACTTATTGGACAAAATCTCTCTTCTACAGACTTTCATATATATATATACCCGTTGAAGGGGATACGTTGGCCGTAAGTCGAAATTTCCTTCGAGCTACCCTCATCATCCTTAGGAGGACAATTTGTCTCCGAGTCAATCTTTCACGACCCCTTATCCTTGTCCTTGTCCTTCTTTTTCTCTGACCTCTCTTGGTTGGCCTTACATCGGATATTATCCTCCTAATCCATGTACTTATGGGCTTTCTTCCAGAATTCGATCATTATCTTTGGCTTAATTTTAGACAAAGACTTAAAAAAGTCTCCAGAGGCTCTCATACCTTGGGTGGTCGCATGTACAGTTGCTCCTTTATCAAATTGGGGAATCGTCACAACAGTATTGTTAAACCAAGTGACAAATTTCTGAAGTGTTTCTCTATCCTATTAATGGTAGAGATGAGTGTAGTTTGGTTCGATATGGTTCACTTTCGGTGTAAAACCGAACTCAACTTGATGGTTCAATTTTTTTTTTTCAAAATCAATCTAAATCATTCATAAATATTTTGAACCTATCGGTTTTGGTTCGATTAGTGGAGCGAACTGTTTTATTTATTTATTTATTTTTTTAGTTAAAGGGTTCAGACGTGGGATTAGGATTGCAGTCGATCTTAAATCATAGCATGGATGAACAATTTATATCGTAGAGATAAAAATAAAACTTATCAATAAAGAGCAAACATGGGTGTTTAATCTGTTGTGAAGTGTGGGAATCGCATCACGTTTTGAGTGCTTTAACCCAATTGAATTCGACCAACATTTGCCAACTAGCACGTAACTAGTGGAGCTAAACAAAAATAATTTCTGTTTGAGTAAATATAAACACCACAAATGTAAACATAAACATGATATGTAAGAAAAAGTATTTGATTTATTCAAGTACACATAATTTGATGTATGGTTCGGAACATATTCTCGCAACAAAAATAATTTCCGTTTAAGTAAATAGTTTGATTATTGTCCTACTTGAATTTGCTTTTTTCATGTCCTTTTTTATTTCATGCCAAAGCGTAGTACTTTGTAGCATTTTCCTCATAAATATAACTATATTAAAGTTCATAATATTGATTTTTTTTTTTTCACTGCTATAGTCTCTGTTTTTCCTTCCCTCATTAGGTTAGTTAACATGCTGGTGTCCTTGTATTGCGCTTGGATGAGTAGAGGAAATTGTGGACGGAGGCTCAGCTCTTGAGTTAATTTGTTATAATGCACTCATACACGTGTCTTTCTTTCTTTTTTTTTTTTCAAATAAAATCTATTCGGTTCGATTGGCTGGCTATGCCAAATCAAACTACAAACTAAAACACCAACACCGAACTAAACTGATAATCGAACTGCATCCAAAAAAATCAAATTTCCGATTCTATCATGGTTTTTTTGTCCAACCTTAATTGATGGATAAGTATAAGGACAAGGTGTCCTTTGATAGGGTCTTACTTGCCTGAAAAAGCAAATTGATTCAATGAGTGAGCTCGTCGAAACAAGAAATGGAGTTATCCTCTTAATGCAAGAACCTAAAAGAAAGGCATTTTCATCATGTTAATTCAGATGAAAGGTATTTTATATTATTAATCAAATTACCTAATATGCAGTATAAAGAAGTCACATTATTGAAGGTACTTAGAGATGATTGAAAACTAAAATGGAAGCAAAGACAAGTTCTAAACAAAGAATAGCAAGATCAAAAGCTACAACGAATGAAAAACAAAGTATCAACAATGGACTTTGAACCAGAATCGCCTACTATCAGAATCACCTACTATCAAAAGTTGATCAACTAAATGATAAACATGAACTGAACAAAGAATGTCTACAACACAAAACGACAATGTTTTTATCACCAGAAATTGATGAAGACATGACAACATTATTCTAAAGATGAATGAAGAAATGAAAAGACTAATTATAAGTACAAGAACTGACCAAAATCTCATGGATTGAACAGAAGCATATGTAAAGACCAAAAGCAAAATATGAGTAGAAGAACAAGAAAAGAAAATGAAAAGAACAAATATAATTCAAGACTCAACACCGTAAAGATATATTTGAGTAATATATCTAATCAAGTTGGGGGATACAAAAGCTTTACTTATAGAGATTATGGAAGCAATAGTATATATGGACAAAAGAAAAGTTTCTAAGTATACAAGAAAACTACGAAGGAAAATATAGCTTGATAGATTAGCAAATTTGTGGATGATAGAAAAGAGTTGAATACTAAAAAAGATTTGAAGAGCAATGACTATCAATGGCTATTACCATACAAGAAATAACTGAACATTGGAGTCATGACTATGAAATAAGAAGTGATCAACTAAGAAAAGAAGCAATTGAGAAGAACAAGAAAAAAGAGAAGAAAAGAGATTGAAAACAAAGATTTAACTAAAACAAGTGATATACAAAAGTTTATTGTTAAGCATACATATGTTTTTGTGATCATAACAACAAATTGACCCTAGCCACAAGCTAAAATAGTAGATTGACGCACAAGGGGGAACCACCATATATTGAAGCCAAATCTTCTCAACTCTATCTTTTTACTTTATTTGCAATTTATTTATTATTTGCATGATTACTTGTTTAATTGTGCTTTTTATATTTATCATCATGTTATCAAATCTTAGAAGAACAATTATATTAATAGCTAATTAGTTTTGCATTTGCATGCAAATCTCTTATTAAAGTTTATTAGTATTTCTCATACGTTAGGAATTAAAGAACAAATTTATTATAGTTAAGTAATCCTAAACATCAGGAAGGAAAAATCATTTAGGACTTAATTTTTTGTAATAATCAATTCAATCCTCTTTCTTAATTGTTCATTAAGACCAGTAATTGGAATCAAAGCAAGCTAACTAAAAGGACTAGATTTTTTAGAGCAGGTTAACTAAAAGAAAATCTTAATATAAACAAGAGATCTAGAAGAATGACTTATTATATTTTACTATTCAAACCAATATAGCTCCTTATTTTGATGGATCTGACTTTGCTTAATGAAAACACAGGATGGAACATACACTATGGCAACATATTACAACTCATGGGTCATAATTGATAGAAGAGATCGATGACATGGAAATCCTCCTACAATAGATGATGATTATGATAAAGCCTCAACAAATTCAAAAACAAAGCATATGTTGTTGATGTCCTTATCACTGATAAAATACAATCATGTGTCATCTTATGCCTCAGTTAAATAAATCTAGGATATTATCGTAGCATTTTATGAAGGAACTTCATCAATCAAGAGTACCAGAGTCAATATTTTAACATAAGAATATGAATTGTTCATGGGTCAACATGGAGAACAAATAAAAGATGCATTTGATAGTGTCAAAACCCAAAAGCGAGCCTAGTAGTATTAACCTAAAGTCATCATATCGTGTGACTCTAATTTTCTTTGGAAAATAAGATAGCAATCATTGGCATAGTAGCATACACCCATAATATGATGACCATCTTGCAAAGCAAAGATTGCAAGATTCTAACTAATTAATCAAATATATCATTAAGTACTGATGCATATAATTGATTAAATAAGGAAATAACTATGGGAACCAACAATTTATAGCTCACTAAAACCTTAGAGGATCAATATCTCCTACCAAATAATAAAATGAATAATCAAACCTTAGAAACTCAAATGTTCTAAACAAAGTTCAAGAAGTTCATCTCAAAATCTATTATAAGATTAAGCTCTACAAATCATGATCCTAAACCTATCCCCTAGAACTTCAATGGAAAAGGCTCTACACTCAGATACTAGACCATTCCTTACTTCCAAAAGTTTTACAAAAAAAAAAAAGAAAGAAAGAAAAGAAAAAGAAAAAACTATTGAGGTGTAAATTATATCTAGCTAAACTTATGCAAAGGCTATTTCTAAACCTTAAACCAGCTCGAACCACCCCATCGAGCCACTATACCAGTAGTTGAACTGCTGGACCTTAACGGCCTAAGTGATTTAAGCTCTAAAAACCCCCAATTTGGCAAGCCCCCAAACTATCTAAATGAATCACTTGTTTAGGCCTATGTTTAATTTAAAAAAAAAAAGAGAGAGAGAGAGAGAATAATTTGGTTGCAAAATCAACAACAATTTTTTGTATCATTATGACATTGTAATTTACATTTCTATTTGGTAACTATACTCCAATCCGATGAATCAAATTTTGTAATTTACAATTACAGTTACTTCTTACACTGTAATTTATTTCTTCCATTTTGACAATATATTTTGTAATTTGAATAAGAAATTTTTGTATTTTACAATTTTTGTCACATTAGATATCCTTATTTAATTTTGTAATATAACATCACTCAAATTAAACAAATTATTTTGAGATCTAAAAAAAATTGTTCAAAAAACAAAATTTTTAGTTCACGAGTAATGGAATAGGAAAAAAAAAATAACCAAATGGCAAGTGGACTAGGAAAATTCCATAAAAAAATTAAATTAAAAAAAAAGATGAAAAATCCACAAAAGATTGGGAAAATAATTAAAAAAGAAAACCTAAGCAATTCATGAGGCGCTTGAAACCAACCAAAGACCTACCCTCCTAAGAGCCGGCCTCGATTCATATCCACACCACCTAATGAACCAGTGATTCAAGGCTGGAACTGGTTCAACCCTTTACATAGGATTATATCTAACTTAGTGAGATATCCACGTGTATCATCCACAAACAAGAACATACAAGTTATCAAACATATAAATGCAACAATCAATCACATGAATGCAACATCTCATGCAACCGACCGACAACTACATGAAGTTTAGGATTTACACCCCACCCTACCAACCCCTTCCCCCTCGGCCTCCATGACTTATATTGAGAATTTTTATAGCTGCATCATTGTCTAAGTAATCCAAATATCACATTAGTTCACTTTGTACACATCCTTGGCTAATCATAATTACAACGAAATAAAGACACCACTGGAGAAGAATCTCCTAACTACTTACTCAAAAAGAATTCCTTGAGCTAACACCCTAGTGAACAAAGATGAAATGTTCTCCTAGCTATTGACACCTCTAGATGGATATAACATTCAACAAAATAATGAACACAACTCATACAATTACAAGACAGACCTCATAATTGTTTAGTTTGTAATCACCTGATTGAAGGCATTCTTTTCATTGTCCATGTAACAAAGATAACAATAAAGATGCAATATGCAATGATGAAATGCATGACATGCTTTAGTTAAGTTGAGATATGCTTAAACTTCGTTCATTTATTAATCAACTGATTTCCACACACAATCAACAATAACATAACTCATAAGCATCAAAACAAGTTTATGTTTCACTTTAATTTAAGTGAATTTGTCAACCAATCACACACAAGAGCTTCCTTTTGTCTAAATGTTAGTTTCTAAAAAGAAATAAAGAAAAGATCAAAAGATAGATGGAAATGGGATCTTTATCGTGTTGCTTACTTGTTAGAGAAGTATATGCATATTGAAAGTCAAAGCTTACTTAACAAGTTTGCTTAATGAGTTAAGTAATCTCCTTATAAAGCTTAGTTAAATTTGTAATGGATTTGTTAAGTTATCATACAATTAGTTTTTTTGTAATATATGAGGAAAATTAAAGAATATGGAAGAACATCATTCCCTCTTCCTTACTCACACAAGCTTATTGGGAAGAAAAGGAGATTACCCTTCCATTTTAAGTTTTAATTTGGTGTATTGAAAAATTTTCTATATTCTTATCTTAGCCAAACAAATAATGATAATTTAATCAAGTTTGAATAAGGATTAATTAACCAAATTGAAAAAAAAAAAACTGAAACCTTAACTAATTCTACTTTGTGCCATAATTAGGATTAAGAATTATGGTTTGGAATTTGTGTTAGTTATACTATTATATTTATAGTTATTAGATATTCAGAATAAAGACTACTTAATGAGGAAGTAAATGCATCTAATGGTCAAGAGTTCTTTCATAAGCTTCATGGACTTCCTTAGAAAGTTAAGTTAAGGTTAATGGAAGAAGAACTAGTTTTCCTAATGATTAAGATGTTTTGGTTGCTTTACTTGTCACGGCACAAGAGATAAGGAAGAAGAAATGTTTTCTTGTTTAATTTGTGTAATTCTTAATGTTTAAAAACAATAATTTGATCATAAATTTTAGAATAGTAAAAGTTAAAATAATGCTTAATTAATCTTTGCACCACACTAGGGAATTAGATTAAATGTAGGTCTATACTAATTCTAGCATTATATTTTTAGCTGTTAAATATTTGCTTTAAGGTTATAACTTAATTCTTTTCAACTAGTCATAACATTCACCCTCACTATCTAGTTATAATGAAATACTAAACTAATTGTTTAATTCAAATATACTTTTTAATAATCCCTAAAGAATCTTTTGTTTGGCCTTGACAATTTGGGAGTTTATAGATAGATTCAACTTAATTGTTAATGAGCTTAAAACTCTTGGTGTAAACTTCAAAGATAAAGAATTAGTATGAAAAATGCTCAAAACACTGCTAAGATTATGGGATGCAAAGAAAATAGAAAAAGCATAAGATCTTACATCATAAAACTCTTATAAAACTAACAAATTTAGTGTAAGAAATAATAAGAAAGAGGAAAAGAACAATACATCGATCTGCCATAAATATAAGAAACTAGGACACATCAAGTATGACTGTCAATCACTCAGAAAGCCAATGATTGAGTATGATAAAAAGAAAAAGAAAAAGAAAAAAGCATCTTAGCAACTTGGAGTGCTCTTGATAAATCAAAATCAAAATCAAAATTAGAAGAATTTAAAGTAGAAGAGAAAGTTATTTGAAATTATTAAAAAAATAAAAAAAACTAGGCATGAAAATCTGAAGCTAATTAAAAGAGTAAATATTCGCCCATGAAGTTTTTTGTTAGGTTACTCAATCTTATTCAATATACAATATGATAAAAAAAATAAGGATTCTATGCGAAAATGTTCAATTTTCATAAGGTCTTCTTGACTCTTATTCAAAAGGTCCAATAATGTGTGTATATTAGACCTTAATGCTCGATTACAAAGAGAAAAGGAAGTATTAATATAAGCAAATTAGAATCTGAATCAATAAATTGAAATTCTAAAAAAGAATAAGATAACTGAACAAGAAAAGACAAGTTCTCTTTATAAAGAAAATAGAAAACTAAGAAAAGAAACTCTAGATATGAAAACCAAGAAGATGAACCATCAAAATCTATTAAAAACATGTTTAGTAAGTTTTAGGAGGGAGAAAAGAAATTTTATACCATGATAACTAATCAAAAGATGCATGGATGTAAGAATGGATTAGGGTACATTAATGAATCATCAAAAAGTTTAGAAAATACAATATTTGTAAGAACTAATAAACCAGATACAAGAGGTAATACAGTAACTAGAGTTACTAGAACTAAACAAATAAAGGAATATGAGAAACCTTATATATGTTATTATTGTGTTAGACCTAGCCACATAGAAAATTTTATTATCTCAAAAGTAACAAACTCATTTCAAATCAAGGTAAGAATTATGATCATATGAGCTTAAATTTCAAAGGATCTAAGCTAGCTTAGGTTCGAAAGAACTAGATATTTCTCCTATTTTCTTTTGTATAGAAAGCTACCACTTTTGAGAGGAAAATGATGTCTTGATAATGGCTGCTCAAGATATATGATAAGAGATCTCACAATGTTCTCAGACATTGAATGGATCAACAAAAAGCAAATAAGCTTTGGAGACAACAATAAATGAAGGATGATTGGTATGGGCATTGTTTGTAACAAACCCTTTACTATAATTAATGTACAATTTGTTAAAGATTTAAAACATAACTCTTAGTACAAGTTAACTATGTGATAATAATTATAAGGTAACTTTTTGAAAAAAATAAGTGCATCGAATTTAAGAAAGTAACATAAGAAAAAGTATTTCAAGAAAATAGACATAACACCATTTACATCAACAAACCTGGTTCAAGCGAACCAAAAAATAAAAGAATTGAATTATGTGATTCAATGCAATTCAATTCAATTCTTGATTTGGTTCGATTCAAATTAATGAATAGCCCTATTAAATCATATACTTAATCCATAATACCAACTTTTCATCTAATTTAATATAATCATCATAATATAATATATAGTTTCATAAACTCATCCTTTTATTTCATCATTAATGCATTTCCATAATGACCTTTATATCTGTTTATGGTATTTACTACAATTTAATGGCATTTACTTTTAATTATAATCACCATTGATTTTAAATATTTACTTAGCACAACTAATTACTTACTATCATATTTTGGTCAATTGTTTACATTTATTCATATTTATTTTATTCCCATTTATCAATTTTATTTATTATAAATATCTATCATAAATAAGCTATAGAGCTATTATTTTCACATCTTATATTTCTATCTCTTCTACTATTCTTTTGTTTGGTGTCTTTTTATTTTTTCAATGAGTTTATGTAAAGAAGAGTAATATATTTATTCATATTATTGTTTTTCCCTTTTATTTAGAAATTGTTAAGATAAATTGATTTTTTGTAATAAAAGATTGAGGTTAAATATCATGATTATTAGTATAAAGGATAAATTGTTTGACCTTAAAGTATAGAAAGTTATGAAAAACAATTGATATTCTATGAGTTGGTTGGGATAATTGGACAGAATCCATTGGATTGTGTTATAGTCCAAGTATATAGTAGTAGTATAAATATAAATAATCAACAAATAATTGTAAAATTTAATAGAAGTTTGTACTTTTTTCTATGGAGAATTACAACGAAGGGGATCAACGTTTTAAAGTGGTTCAAATAAGATATCAACGTTTTACAAAGTAGTTCAAATAAAGTATTCATAATAGCTATTCCATAAAATTATTTGAACTAGTTTAGTTTATGAAATAATTAACCCCTTATTTGAACTACTTTATAAAACGTTAATCAATTATTTGAATTTTTTAAAACCTTAATCTCTTATTTGAACTTATCCCCAAACATTAATCCCCTCCATTGTAATTCTTCCCTTTTTACTATATTGTAATAGTTATAATAGTAATTTTAGTAGTTGTATTAGAAGGGATAGTTAGTGACTTGTAACAAACTAGTAAATTAAAATGTATTTTTATAAATAAAGTAATATTAATGAAAATAAATAAACAAGTTTCAATATGAAAAGTGTTTTTGTACCATTTGGAGAGTGATTATCTCAAATTAACCAAAATTAAAATTTCATTTTCATCACATTCATTCTTTCATTTCTTTTTCATTGATTCATTAGTGCCATACTTTATACAAATATCCACGTTATCATTCATAATAGAATAGAAATTACAAGTACTAATGTTTGGTGCCTTCATTGCCATATCAAACTCTACTCAAGTTGCTGTATTGGAAGAGAAGATTGATTCCTTGCAAAATAGTCAACAATAACTACAACATGGTGTGAACAATAAGTTTGGTATGTTGATGTAGCAATTTTCTAAGTTGCAAACTATGATAGTAAAGAAACAATTGAATCAAAGTGCTAATAGGGAAAATTCCTCCATATCTAAGTTAGATGCCTTAATGGCAAAAGAAAAACAAATAGAAGAAGATAAAGTAATTGGCAAAGAAGTAGATGTAAAGGCTAATTAAAAGGAGCGGCTAATGGAGATCAAATGTAAAAATGATTAAGAAATGGAAGATTTGCATACTTTAGGGAACAATGCCCTCATTGTATTCAAATGTGAAGATGACTTTGAGCCATTCAATGTGCCTTTTTCTCGTTTTAACAAATCTTCACTCATTTCGATTACTTAACTGTCACCTTTCCTCAATTATATTCCATAATAAAGAGTGTTTTGAGCCATTACTTGATTTCCTTTAATGGCACAACTGTAAAGGGCATACAATATTGGTTTTTCATGTCGTCATTTTCTATCCACATAAATACTTTGAAAGAACCATATATATCTTTATTCGGACTTTTGGTGAAGTTAGCATAAGCAAAGCTTTCCACATTATTTGGATTAAAAATGTTTTCGAGACATGGCATACAAGACCTATAGACGTTGTAATTGGAGATTTTGAAGATCATTCTCTTTCTATTTTAACCTTGAAAACAATGTTGTTTTGAAGATGTTAGGAAACTGTTACAATTCAAGTATGTAATAGTAACATAAATATAAATATAAATAATCAATAAATAATTGTAAAATTTAATAGAAGTTAGTACTTTTTACTAGATCGTAATAGTAGTTTTAATAGTTGTAATAGTGATTTTAGTAGTTTTATTAAGAGGGAAGTTAGTTACTCGTAACAAACTAGTAGATTGAAATATATTTCTATAAATAAAGTAATATTAATGAGAATAGATAAATAAATTTCAATATAGAAAAGTGGTATTACACCATTTGGAGAGTAGTTCTCTTGAATTAGCCAAAATCAAAATTCCATTTCCATTTTCATCACATTCATTCTTTCATTTCATTTTCATTGTTTCACTAATATTATACTTCATACCAATATCTATGTTATCATTCACAATAGAATAGAAATTATAAGTGCTAATTGTACTTCATCTTTATATAACAAAAGTTTAATTGTTGTTGTTCTTCTTCTTTCGAGTCAAATAAAGAATTGTATACTTTTATATTTTCAGTTTCGGACACATGAGAATTTCAATAGCTTTCATGGGTATCAGCGAAGAAGGCTTAAGGAATAATCTAAATATTAAAATATCTATAACAATTGTAATCATGTATAGAAAGAGTTAGAGAGATGTTACCATATAGTCTTTGCATTTGTGAATAATTTTTTAACAACATGGTTGCTACTATTATTTACATGTCAATGTTGTAATATTATCAATTACCCATCAATTATTTCTTATAAGAATTGTATTTAAGAGATTTAATATCTTATTTATTTACGTTATTTACCAATCTAATTGAATTAGTTGTGATAATACTATGAATATAGTTAAGGAAAACAAAACATGTTAACTTTTGTAAATCATTTTTATTTTGATACATTATCTAATTTTCTTTACTTATCTTTTTCTAAAATGAAAAATTAAGATACTATTTTCAATTACACACACGTACGCAAATAAACTTAAAAAGTACAAAGAAATGATGCATTAATTGATTTTAACAAATATAGATATGATTTAAGAACGTATAGAATTTAAATATTGGTATGTGAAGTAATTGAAAATTAATAAAAAAAAAAAAGGAAAGGAAAGAAGCAATTGAAAATCTTTTTACAATCACACCAAAAATGAAGGGTTTATTAGGCTTTTTTCTTTTTTGTAGTTGCCTTACACATCATCTAAATATGGAAGAATTTGCTTCTTCTTTTTTTTCTTTTTCCCCCCTCCTTTCAAGTAGTAGTTTTTTTTTTTCTCTTATATTTCTTTTCTTTCCAAATAAATGTAGAATTAATTAGCTTTTTTTATTGAATTATATTTGTGATATGGTCTATATATGGAACATACTGTATATTTTAACTTACATTTGTTATGTTAAATGAATGACCATTAATACTCCTTTGACTCACAATAAAATCTAGATGCCCATTCACTTGCGATAATAGCAATTTCATCCCTATCTTATGTCTTACTTATGAAAGAGTGTGTTAAATCTCTAAAAGCAATTCTACAAGTGATTTTTCTTTATAGAAACATTGTATAACTATTCATAAAATATACATATAAATAGCTACTTAAAGTTATAAGTGATTTTTCTCTCAAGGCTATCTTCAATAAAATTCACAAATGACATCTTAATATTGATTCATAACCTATTACGGTTCAATTTCATTCATCAATAATTGCTATTACATTACAATTTTTTTTTTAGGCCAATGAAAGAAACTTGCATTAATCAAGAAAACAATTACAAATTAGAGGGTCGAAAGGCCTAGTCTAGGAAAAGTAAATGAGAAAGATGAGATGGTGGTCAAGAGACTAAGAAACAACAGCTTATCCCATATGCACCTTGGGGTAGCAACCTAGTGTGCGCAAGCATTTGCGTCACAAGGAATAAAAGAACCGAAACACAAGTGAAATGAAGCTTTCAAAGAGACAATATCCTAGAAAAGTTTTGTAGATTTCCGTGAAGCCAGCCTTGGAGTATGGCATGCTTTACTAAGCATTTGACAATTTGTCTTTACTTCTATGTTATTCCACCCTTATTGTCTAGCAATTAGCAGTACGATTCTCACTACCTCAGCCTCTAATGTCTCAATCTTAGTGCCAACAACAAATAAAGCTATAGCATACTTCAACTGATCATGGGAATCTCGGCATACAATGCCCAAACCACCATGACCAATATCACAATGGAAAGAAGCATTATAATTGAGTTTAATTGTTGTTAGACCTAGTGACAACCATATGCGAAGGGTTATGTTATTTGTTGAAGTGCTACTATGTATGTGAACTGGAACTAAAGGATCTTCTGATCGTATAGCGTTAGTTGAGATAGTCATAACTAGACTTGAATGTGCCGTATTGATGCAGCACATCTAATTGCAAGTTGCTAAGAGTGTTGGTGCCAAAAGGGTTAGAGTTACTAACATACGGCATTATTATGGTCAGCAAGAACTTCAGGGTCAACAACAACAATATGTCATTGTGTTGGCAATCGATTATGTGAAATTCATTTGAACTACAAGAAGACAACAGTGATAATTCCTTTTTAATGGATGCAACAACAGCCTTTGGATTAGGCATAACATGATTAAAGACACAAAAATTCCTATCTATCCAAATATTCCACAACACAACAGTAATTTTAGCAAGAAGTGATTTCGTATAGGCCTTCAAAAGATAAACACACAAGACTTCTTGTATCCAAGAACCGATGGAGGTTCTGTTGTAGTCTTCAACTTTAATTTGCAGTACGGTGACCAAATTGACTTAATTCATTCACATTAAAGTGAAAGATGCTTAGGTGTCTCCTCCACATCACAAAAACAACATTGGGAACTAGAAATAACCTCTTTGCAAAATAGATTTTTGTTAATGGATAAAGCATTAAAGCACAAGCACCAAATGTGGTACTTGTACTTAGGTTGGTAATTAGTACTCCAAATTAGCTTCCAAAATCCTCTACCTCCATCATTAGTTCCAATAAAATCAACGCAACTAGAATTTTCTATAGCTGACACCAAACTTTAATACCCATTTTTAACTGAGTAAGACCCAATCCTATCCTTAATCTACACCAAAACATCAGTAGTAAGGGTTTATGATAGTAAAGTTCTTAAGATGGCATCTTTTTCAACTTAAGAAAGATAATTTTCAAGTTGAGAAAGATTCCAATAAGTATGTACCCCATCTATCAAGTCACAAACCAATAAATTATTCAAGTGAGGAGGAATTTCCCTAAGAACCAGCTTAAATCCTTTAAGAGAGCACAACCAAGGATTCTCCTAAACACTTACTGCTCTTCCATCCCTAATTCTCCATATCAAATCCTTAAATATAGCATCTTTTCCTTGTAAAATGCTTTGCTATCCCCAAGATACCTTACTTCCCTTTGTAGCACTTAGAAAGTTCTAGTCTGGAAAATAAATATTTTTTAATAACCGAACCTACATGGAATGAGGATTTTGTAAAATTCGTTAAGCCAATTTACTAAGAAGAGCAATATTAAACTCATGTAAGTCTTTAAAGCCTAAACCACCTCTATCTTTTGATTTAGCAAAATCTTGCCACCTCCACCAATGAATTTTGTTTCTAGTTTCACTATCCCCCTACCAAAAATTTGCAAAGAAAGAATTTACATCAACACATCATCTTTTGGGAAAGCAGAAAATACTCATTGAATAAATAGGTATAGCAAGGGCAATTGATTTAAGCATCTTTCCTTACTACCTGTAGACAGCAAATTATTTTTCTACCCTTGTAATTTTTGAACTATCTTATCTTTAATATATCCTAAAGCTTGAGTTTTAGATAATCCTTAAGAAGTAGGAATGCCTAGATATTTACTTAGATTGTTCAAAATGTTAATTTGCAACTTCACAACACAAAATCTCCTTAACTACTTAGGAGCAATTTTACTAAAACCCACAAAAATCTTTTGATAACTCACTAACTGACTAGAAATTTCACAATATTTATCAAGAATGTCCTTTACTTTACTCATTTTTTCTTTGCTAGCTTCCAAGAAGAATAAGGAATCAACAGCAAAGAAAAGATGAGTGAGTAAAGAGCTTGATTCTTTAATTTTAACTCCCTTCAATTCCTCCAATTCACTATCATTTATGATCAATTTAGAAAGATAGTCAACTACTAAAATAAACAAATAAGGAGATAGAGAGTCCCTCTGTCTAAGGGCTTGTTATACTTCGAAGTGGCAGAGTCGCAACAATCCTGCCGTGCAAACCATCATATAATAGAAACTGACATTATAGCTGCTATCTTAGACTTAATTTATACAAAGCATCCACAACTAACCCACTTTGAAGTAAACAGTTTATAAATTAAACATGTTATTTATCTATGAAATCATGAAAAATACATATTTACACTAAAATAATCTGAATATGTTTACAAGATCTAATAGCCTAATCATAATCTACTTAAGTAATAAATAAATTGATTCTGAAAGCTTTTAAGATAAAATCTAAACTTGAAAGTGTAATTGATACTCAATTTTATATCTTTACTTCTCAAGATCTAGCAAATGCTAACTTCGAGATAGTTATATGGCCACTTCTCAGCTAGCGCCTACAACAACATCTATAAGGATATAAGCAACTAACTGCTCAGTGAGTTAAAATGAAGACTTAAAACTATACATAAAATATAAATAAGGTTATCAACCAAATTAGTTAGATACACTGTATGTATAAGCAAATGCCATTGCACCACATTACTCGATCCATCGTGAGATTAGAGAAATTACATCCATTATAATCCAAATTGAGGAGTTTAACACGCATTTCAACAACTCACGACCAAACCCAAGTTTATGTAATGGAGACACCGCTCCTACCGTAACTACCTTCAAAACATTGACTTCACCCTTACTGCGACCTCCTCTCTTGTCACTTAGTTCAACTAAGGATGAAGAAGGGATCCATTATACTATACAGTACTATCCTTTTATAAAGGTTCGATGTTTAGCCAGAGAACCCTAAACGTATCCTCTATTAGGTTGCTATGCAGGTCCATTTCAAACTTACATGTTATATATTTAGTTAGATCCAATTTAAGGTGTTCAATCATTGCAAACAACTCACACAAATATAAGTGGTAACAGTATACTAGAATCATTTTATCATACCTAAAAACACATACATATAAGTGTACACATAGTCAACTATCTAACAAACACTACCAAGTATAATCTCAAGCCTTTAAGTACTATTAAGCAAAGTCAACTATCTAACAAACACTACCAAGTATAATCTCAAGCCTTCGAGTACTATTAAGCAATACTCCGAAATATAATAATGTATTAATCCTAACTTATATGAACTTCCCACTTGCTCACTTAAGGTGCGACTCACATAAGCCATTGCTAATAATCCCTATTATACAAATGTTGTTTTAGTTTCCACATAACTATCATGATAGGTTTTATTCTAAAATTCTTAATGTTATTTTTAATTTAGGGTTTTATTATACCTAATTATTTAAGTTTTTAAGTCTCTTACAATTATTCTTAATTTAGGCTAAATTTTAATTCAATTTCCGAATTGATTTATAAATTAAGTTCTAATTCAGTTTCTAATTATAAATTTTATAAGCGAACCCTAGAAACTCATTCTGACTTATTATGTGAAATTAATCGCATTACACCTAGGTAATCTAAATTTCGTATTTAGCCTCTAACTAATATTCTAGTTTATGCATTATACCCAAATTCTTAATTTAGCTACCAAATTAGCTCACGATGTGAGAAAAATTTAGATTTTTCATATAATCATCTAAATTTATATTTCATATCAAATTTATTTTATATTTTTATTACTATAATATTATCAATTTTGACATGATATTTCCTACTCATTAATTTCCTATATATACATATTATATATTGTTACATAATTTACATCTAAATCACTTATCTAACATTTCTATTACTATAAATATCATCTTTAATCACCAAGTAATATATCAAAATGTCTAATTATTCCTTAAATCAGAATTTATACCTATTTAATCTCTAAATCATAAAATTAGCTTAATTATATACTTTTACCCATTATTCATTTAGGAAAAACCAAAAAAAAAAAAAAGTTGGAAACATTACAAAAAAAAAATAGAAAATCTAGAAAAAAAAAATCATCGAAAAATAGAAAAATTAGATTTTTTTTGTCACTTTATTATTAGTAATATTATTATTATTATTTTATTGTTTTCGAGAGTTAGATGATTTAAGATTCTTTTTATGAATGGGTTTATCTAGGCATTGTTAGGATTAATGTGTTGTTTTCCATACATAAATGAGAAACAAGGCAACTCAACTGGTAAAGGAGTGTACATGAGTTTCATAAGTCTAGGGTTCAACTCTTAATTTTGAGTACCTTTTATTTAGGTTACACGGATACGTGTCAACCTTCGATTAGCCAAACATATCTAATTCCCCTCCCTTTCTAAAGCTTTTCAATACTTTCTTGCAAAAAACCCGCTTGAGGTCTTCATTTAAAACCTATTTTTGACTTAACTTTCTTCATGATTTAGCCAAATTAATAGCGAAATCACAAAGAAGACTCGGGATATTTCTAATAGTTGCCATTATTCGGTCTAGATACAATCATTTCAAGGGTCAAATTTAGGATCAAAAATTAAATGTCTAGATTTTCATTCTCTTTAAATCCCCATAATTTAAGTTGTTCAAAGTTTTCCACGGGATATGGATGCACACCATTTACGCTCACGACAACACCAATACACACGCCCCACTCCCTGACCATCTCTCTCGGACGGGTCACTTTTGAACACAGCAAACACCCACACACACACACAACACCGCTCTCTCTCACTCGTCCCTACACCAACCGTACACAATACACCGCTCCAACCCCCTTCAAGAACACACACAACGCTCCATCTCCCTTCAGCTTCAAATACAGCATCGTACACCCTAAATCCTCGACCACTTTGACCGAACACCACACACACACACACACAGCAATATGGACCTCTCTCCCTCGGCCACTCTCATTTGCTTACGACAACCAAAACCACACACCACACATGAGACACCATCCCTCGACCTTTCTCTTTCACTACCAGACAGCACACATCCACAACACATACAGCTTGATCCCCACTATGTCATCACCGATGCACATAAACACAATCATCATAGACCCCATCTAGTGAACTCCTCCACCACGCCCATTGCACAGTTGCGGCGTGCACAAACCACAACGCACAGCTACTGCACTCTCTCTCTCCCCACTCCCACGCACGATAAACACAAACCACATTCACTACCGAATACCATCATTACCTCCTTCGTGAACCTACTGCAGTAGCCCCATACACGACACGCTCCCTCGCGCATACACGCGACCCATGCCCACTCGCTGAAGTAACCACCATTGCAGCGATGCCCAACACTAAACCCTAATCCAACGACCCCCTCTCGACCAACAACGGCCCAACTCTGGACACCCAAACTCCATAGCAACCGCAGCATAACCATTCAAACTCTAGCTGCCACCGTGTGTAGCGCATGCAACTCCACCGTCGTCGGCCACATCATAACTACACTAAACCACCCTTTTTGGCCACGGCATTTTCCTTACACCACCATTGCCCAATCCACTATACATAAAAATCGCATCAACCACTTGTTTTGGCTACTGAAATGGCCCCCAACACACCATTCCAGCCGTTACCATCACCTACTTCGGATCCAACTCAAAGACTCGCTCCAAAGCCGACCCGAATCCAACCCGCGCTTCAGCTTAATGACCCGACCCATGATCTAATTGTTGTCCGGTCCAAACCTTCTTCATGTTAGAGTCTTGTTTTGCTATTTCAATTGTGCTTTGTAAATTTTTTTTTTTCATTTTTTTCATTTTCTTTTCTTAAGTATTTTATTTGTAAAAAAATTAAAAATAAAAAATCGAAAGACGAAAAAGAGAAAGAAGTAAGAAAAAAAAAGAGGAGAAAAAGAAAAGGAAAGGAAAAAGATTAGTTTCATTTTATTTATTTTCTAGTCAAAATAATACTAAAATAGAAAAAATAATAATGATGATGAAAAAATAAAATAATAAATAAATAGCAAAGTTATTTAATAACTTAGAAAAACTTACTTTCCGAATGAATAAAAATAATTAGACCTTTTCCAAATCAGGATTACCATAAAGTTTCCAAGAATAAAATCCTGATTAAGACCATTTAGAAAACTTTCCTTAAATAAAGCAAATCGGATAAAAATGTAAACTCAATTTTTTGTCAAAAAATCACAATTAACTCACCCGCCTAATATTTTTGAACAAACTACGGAAGTTTGATCCCAAATAACGGGTATATAAGTACTCGTATGTAAATATAAGATAACTTAAAATATGGAAAGTTTTTTTTTTTATAAATAATAATTCAATGATCCTTTTTTAGATGTTATCTACTTATGATTAAATGAAGGGTAATTTTGAAAAGTGAAATTAAAATCGAAAAATTAAAAGTAGTACCAATTTAGAGTTTAATAGGATAGCCTCTAGATCTAAATTTCTAGTTTTTAAACTATTTTAAAAATTAGTTTTATCGAAAAACCGATAGTTAAGTTATAACCAATTCATCCAATTAATTATAACTTAACTTTTTTTATCGACTCCGATTAGGTGGTAATTCCAAACTTTTTTTTTAAAAAAGAAAAATCTATTTTCTTTAACCTTTAGTCGAAGACAAATATTAAATGAGTTAGGATTTAATATTGGTCGGGTTAAGGAAAATATTAAAAACCAAGAGAAAAATCAGGCTTGACAATTATTATTGCCTAATACACATAATATACACAATTAACATTCGAAACTCTACAAATACTATCATACATCAATAAATTACATTTCAAGACTCCTAATTACATGCTAAATCAATATTTACGTTAACTTATCATTAATTTACCAAAATAAGCTTAAAATGACTTTTTTATATATCATTTTAAGACCAAAAAATTATCTAAATTTTTCAAAAATTAATTTTTGAAAAATCTCTTCATAGTACTGTTATAAACACTCTAAATAGTCTAAATAAAAATTTAGGCTCAAAACTACATTATTAAGTTCCTTTATTTCTAAATTGAAAATAAGCTAAGGTTTACAAGTTTCTTAAACACTATATATCATAGGACTTAATTTTATCAAAATAATATTTTTTCTAAAAAATGCATTAAAAATATCTCAGATTACTAAATTTCCATAATTATTTAATATTTTTAATAAATAAAGAAAAACTGAAAGGAGAATCAAACTCACCAACATTACTTACTCCGACCACTATGGCCTTATTGGTTAATTTGGGTGCTATCGCCACTACTTGGTGGTGGTGGCCATCCACTTCTAGGCAATTATTGGTCATAGTTTCTCTTTATAACCCATAATTGCATACCAATTTTCTAATTTTTTAGTAAATTTGGTTTTTCCTCTCTTTTCTCCTTTCACTAAATTTTTCTCAATTCTAAACTGACCAAAATGAGTTTTGATGGAGGTTTTTTGAATTTATAGGGCTGCTTTGATTATTTGGTGAATTAGTTGTTACCAGTTATTCCTTATCCTCTTCTAATTTACTTTCTATTTGGCCTAATATTATTGGTTGTTATTTTTTCTTTAATCTTCAACATGTCATGCATCATTTTTGGATATTTCAACACTTTTCCATATTTTTCTTGATTTTTTTCTTAATTTTTTATGAATTTTATTTAATTAATTAGTAAAAAGTGTTGATATATCACAAAATTAAATAAATCATGTGGAATTCTACCTAAAAAAAA
>JAMXBB010000011.1:71640792-71666988 GCA_024138015.1 Lumnitzera littorea | reverse complement strand
CCACCACCCCCCCCCCCCCCCCCCCCCAACCACCTCTAACTACTGCTATCATTACCACCACTGCTATTGTCACCATCGCTGCAACTACCCCCACTTTCCCTCCAACCTACCGCCACCAACATCAACCACCACTATCATTACCCCCGCAGTCGATTTCCACCACTATCACCTGTTACTTTAGAATCACTGGAGAAAAATCAAGTATATTTTAATCATTAAAATTCTATTACGTGTCTATTATTAAGTTATTTATTAATTCAACTAAATAAAATAATAGGTATTACACCCTTATTACATTTCTTAAAAATTCCAATTATATTCCTTCCTCATTCCATTCAGTGAAGTGAACGAACTGTATATAGTGGAACGTATATGGGTAAACCTAAATTTGCATCTTATATCAAGTATTGTAATGGCATAAATACTAGTCTCTTGATGAGATTCATCAATTTCAATTCTTGCATCACAAGAATGAGCCAAATTAGTAAAAATAATACATCAAATATTAAAAATAATATATTATAATTATTTACCAATAATTTCGCAAATCTATAAAGAAAAAAGTATTAAATTAGCAATCTTTCAAATAAAAATAGTAACCTTATTTCTCTAAATTAATCTTCTTTTAAATAAAAAAGTATAAATCATGGTATTACCATCTTATATGAAATATGTTATTTTAGTAATGTCTCAATGAAAATAAAATAATAAATATGACAGTGCAATAAAATATTCAAGATTTTCAAATTCCGACAACAAAGTGCTTAGTAGAAGCTTGCAATTTCGTGTCAATATTATGCATTGATCAACGAAGAGGTTTAGGAAAAAGAAAAATCGTTTAATGTTTAATTGGATGAGTATTTATTTTTCAAATTGTTTAATATGAACAAAGCATTGATCAGGAAAATTTTCGCTCATAATGGCAAAACATTAAACAGCATTGATAAACAAGCAGCTAAGGGTAGACTTAGGGAAGGGTCAAGTCTGCTTTGGGAATTGAAGCAAACCCGGCCCAAACCCATTAGGGCCAAGTCCGGCCTATAGGTGAACCCGTCAGTTTAGTGGGTCTATACAAGTCATGAATGACGACTCACCGGAATCAGCAGGTCATCGTCCTAAGTTGGTGAACTGACAATTTAACCTGTCGGTTTGACCCACGTCATGTTAAAAAAAAAAAAAAGCTTATTTAAATGAAATGACATGTCTTGTCAAAAGGGAGGTCTTTGAAATTAGTTGTGTTCACCTCTATAGACTTTAATGAGAAAATCAATGAAGGTATGCATCTTTGTTTAACATCTGTGGACATACAACGCATATAATGCATTGAAAAAATGAATATATACATACACTAAAGCTTTTTAAATTTTAGACACTTTAAAAGCATTCAATTTTTCAGAAACTGACATATAATTTTCTTAGTGTCTTAGACAACGTATCGGCAAATGAAAATTTTGAATTCTTTCTATATGTTGTGACAAACAAATTTGAAATTGCATTGTCAATTCTGAAAAGAAAAGAAGATTGTTCTAAGTTACGAAAAAGCTGCAAACGTTAAATCGTTCTGAAAATATCAGAATGGACGTTTTCAAAAGTTGATTTCAATTGCGCTATAAATGCATGAACTATAAATTATAACACCACTCACTCAACTCTCACCGTCTAAAACACTATAAACGTATGGACTACATGCATCTGAAACACTCTGTATTATTTTTTAGCACAATAATAATTTGCGCATACTACTTGAAGTTATCTCTACCAAAGTTTATTTCCATTTGCTACACTTTATAACATGAATGCATATCTTTCACGTGAAACAATTTATTTCAATTTTTTTTTAAAAAAAAATACTTTATGCTTAACTCTACTCTCTATTAGAAATATTTTCCTTACATTATGAATCATTTTTTCCATTGTTTTTCCTTAAGTTCATCCCCAAAAAGGATAAGAATTGAACTTGAACTTGAGAAAATTGAGATTTACGATTACATGCAGTAAGATACCATGCCAATGCAAAAATTTTGCAATAACGACGATGTGAGTAACAAGTTTAGAGTCCAACAATCACCCTTTACCTACATGTGTGAGCACCAACCCGAAGGAGAGAACCATCATGATGGGATGAATATTTTCCATGATGGCATAAACATGTACGATATAAAGGAGCCCATCTTGAAGGCGGATTGTGAGGTATGCAAGCACGCAGACCAAATTGAAAAAAAAGAATTTAAAAAGTACATGAAATAATACTACCAATTGGAGTATAAGGTAGCAAACTCATGGTTTTGTCTAGATACAACTAGTGTAGATATGAAAGAAAAAATGAAGTCAGAAAATAATTGTTTAAGATTACATGTATTTGGTTATCTTTTAAATCTTCATTGTTGCTTTTTGGGTTTTCTATTTAGGTTTCTATGTTGTCCAATGTACACTAATCTCTTTGGCTATTGTGTTATATAAGGTATTTAATGTTGCTACATTAATTGCGACTCGGTGTCAAGTGCTGTGCAAATAACATGTATTTTAACATGCTTCATATGTTTTATTTCGGAAATTTGTTTTGCATGTATTAGTACGTAAAATTATAATTTATATTTTTTTCAAATTTTAAATTCGCATGTGTTAGTATGTAAAATTATTGTTTAGGAAAAGAGAAAAATTAAATAGCCCAAGAAAGGAGAAAAAAATTTAAAAAAAAAAATTGGACAAGTCACGAGCCACTGAATTGGCCTGGAATCAACTTTAGTTGGCCCAATCCCGATTCAAGGACCCTTAGGCCGGTGACTTGCTAGTTTCGAGTTGGGTTTGACTTGACCTCAAGTTTAGCGAGGGGAAGAAAAAAAAGAAAAGGAAGAGATAAAACGAAGTTAACAATAAGGCTATAAAGAAATGATGTTTTTTAAATGGGGAAATATGGAAGCTGAATGCTGGAGTATTAGTGGTTGCAACAAGTAAGAGATAGCATAAAAATGATAGCAAATTCTCATAGGCTATTAAATATGTTAAACTTTCTTTATAGTTTTTATTATTTTAGCCTTAATCTTTTACTTCTTTATTTTTTTCACTACCAACCACTTTTATATTATTGTTATAATTTCTATTAATTTATCAATATTATTGTATAAGTAACCATTAAAAAAAATGAGTATTGCTTAAAACATGTAACATTGTTTTAATTTAATGCAATAATGATATACTAAAAACTAATGGCCAATTTTTAAGAATTATTGAATGACATTAACAATTTTCATTACTATAGTAATGGTTTTCAATCCAATAAAAAGGATAAAAATATATATAGTCAACTAACTAACATGACTAACAAAAAAAAAAAAAAAAACTAACTTACAAGTAAAATTAACTATTAGAAATATGAAAAATAAACTTTAACATTAAGATTGTTAAAATATAATAACAACAAAAAACTCATATAAATTTTTAGCTTTCTTAAAATTGTTTACACTATAATAGTAACCATAATTTATTTTTTTCATTATGAAACTTACTATATATGTGTAAAAAACTTACTATGATGATGTAAGAATTCCCTATATGAATACAAATAACCTATCTATATCTGGTGTTGATTGCTTTGAATGTATATGGTTATTAATGTTGATTTGCTAAATATTATTACATTACATTTGATATGTATGAACGATTTGAAATGAAATGGAATCGATTGAAATGGAATAAAGAGAGAAATTGAAAATCATTTACCATGTTTGAAAATTTCTATCAAATGAAATGGAATGAAATTAAATACATATATAGTAATAATTGTCAAAAATGTTCTTAAATATTAATGTTTAAAATTAAATTAGAGGTTAAAAAGTAATTTGGTTAATAGTAATAAATAAAAAAGGAATGAAATAGTCAATTTCATCTTTAATGGCAGAATCAAATTCCCCCTTCAAGCCAAAATCACTTATTCCAACTTCTAAATACGCTTCCAAATATAAGAAAAGGAAATGCAAGTCAGAATCACAATTTTATTACAATCATTTTTTACATACCAAATGTAGCATTAACGTTAATTGTTCATATTTTCGTAATAGTATATTATAGTATTTTGTCATTTATAAAAGACCATGAATTGCATAAATAATTTCATCATTTTTTTTATTTTTATTTTGTTTAAATGCAATCTTATTATGCCATGGATAGGATATAACAACAATGCTAATTATCTCTTTAATGAAGAAAAAACAAGCTAATTTTCTCTAAATGTAATTACTGTTAATGTTAATTATCTTTTTTTTTTCTTTCAAGTATGTTAATGTAATTTTATCATGTATAAACCATGATAATCAATTATTCTTTTTGCTATGTCAATGATAATTAGTACATTATATCTTTTTCATAAAACATTTCTCATTTTAAGTTTACTTAAATGCAAAAGTTTTTTTTTTTTGAAAAAAAAAATACCTTCTCTTTATATTTTATCCCTTCCAAATAATTTATTATATTTTAATTTGGTTTATTTGTAGAGTCAATTTGTCTTATATACATCTAATAATATTAGTGTGTATGCAAGATGCAATATTTAATATAGCTTTGA
The DNA here is from genome assembly GCA_024138015.1 of Lumnitzera littorea. Lineage (NCBI taxonomy): Eukaryota > Viridiplantae > Streptophyta > Magnoliopsida > Myrtales > Combretaceae > Lumnitzera > Lumnitzera littorea. The sequence continues at coordinate 71,662,427 of JAMXBB010000011.1, read as the reverse complement.
TATCCATTTTCATATAATATAATATAAAATATAAGAGTGAGTGAGTATAAGGTGAGTATAGTATAAGGTCTACCTATACCTTATCTTGCAAATATAAGTTCTCAAGTTTTTATACTCGAAACCTACCATACAACACTTGTGAACCACCTGTATCTAGCAGATTTTATAAGGTACCTTATGAAACCTATATTTTTTTTTCTTCAAAACTGTGTATTAAATACATAATCAATATCAAAATTATAACTATACTATCAATAGATGCATAAGTAATAATTTGTATAAGTTATAATACATCTTAAGTTGAGATAATATAAAACTTTGGTAGGCAAAATAGAAAATGTTTTGTTGCAGTTGAAAATGTTGAAATCCTTCGCTTAAATTTCTTTTGTCATTTTTCTTTAAATCATTAAAATAAAATTTTAACCAAACCATAAGATATTATATACGGAATGTAAAAGCCATGGCAAGTAATTCTAATATAATATATTAAATAATAAATTAAGAGGTCGGATATTTTTAAGACATCACTAGTTTAAAGTTAGTAAAGAGGAATAGGGATGTAAAAAAAAAAAAAAAGAGTAAAAGAAGAGAAAGTTTTTTACTAAAGAAGAAAAAAAAGAAAAAGAGAGGGATTAAATAGTAGACACAAGTCGCATATAATCTTAGAGTATTATTATGAGTTGAGATTTTGTTGTTATTTTCTTTAAAACTAAAATAAAAAAGTAATAATATTAATTTTTTATTTATTAATATTATTTAATTATCGTTACAAAATAGGTTTAACTGCCACCATGTATTTATCAGAGTAGAAGTTCTAAGGTAGGATAAGGTATCATAACTTCATATATGTACTTTACCTTATTTCCAAACAATTATTATCTCAAATCTACCATGTAACCTTTATTACTTACCCGAAACCTACTTGATGAAATAGAGTTTAGGTACGTACCAAGGGTCATATGGTAGGTTTCGAGCAATTATTATCCAGAATTATATTATATTATAATATAAAGTTTCAAAAATTTTTTTATTTTATTATATTGCATCTTTTTTATTTATTATTAATGTATTTCCATAATTATATTTGTCAAATTATATTATCTATTATATTAAAGTGAAAACTCCTTTTTAACTACTTTTAACTACCAATTTAGTTCTTTATAATTTTAAGCATTAAATATATTTATATAATAGTTATTAAAAGAATTTAAACCCATTCAACAAACTTTTCAACTACCATCCATTGCTTACAAATCTTTCCAACCATATAGTTACTATTTTTTATTATATTTACCTTTACGGTTACTATTGTTTTACTAATCCATTATTTTAATTGCTTAATGTTGCTCTTATTTGAAAAATTCATTATACTTTTTACTTAATCAACACTTGCTACTGCAGTTAAGATTTTTTCTTTGAAAAATTTATTATAGTGTTGATTTTTACTAATACATAATATTGGTGTTATTCTATATTATGGAGTTTAAACTTTTTTTATATTTTTTCCACACTCAATGTAGATGCATCATCCGCTATTAGTATATAATTTTAGAAGCTCTTTCATTTTTTATATTCCATATTTTTATAGTCAGATCAATGTGTTTCCATAATTCTATTTGTCAAATCACATTATAATATATAGTTTCAAAAACTCTTTCCTTTTCTATATTCCATCTTTTTTATCATAGTATTAATTTTTTTCTATAATTATATTTGCCAAATTTAACATAATCTTGAAAGTTCTTGTCTTTTAAAATTTAATATAATTTTTCATAAACTTTTTTTTTGTTTCAATATTCAATATGTAATAAAAAATAATAATCAATTCTACATTTATCTACAATTATATGATTTTTTTTCCCAAATAAAATATTAATAATACGTTCATGTTTTGAATTTTCATATTTATTGATTTTAATTATTTTTAAAAAATGTAATAATTATTTAAATATTTATTCATGCATTACGAGGACCTTTTGACTTGTACTTATGTGTTTGATAAACTTCGCTTATCATGATAAATACACATATTTATATAAAATTACCAACTTTTTTGCTAATTTGGTGGAAATTGTTATATATCTAATGATATTGTATTATTTTGGTAATTTTTCAATTTTATCACCTAACACAAACCAACTCCAATCCTTAATCCTCAACCCCTACCCCCAGATACCCTCGTCCCTAAAGTTGCGCATCATGCCTGGCCAACCTTGAATTGACTCGAAATCATTGGTTCATAAACTCGACTATGGTTGAACTGTGATCAGCTAGGTGATTTAAAGGTCGGTTTAGCTCTTAAATTGTTTTTTTAATATTTAATTTTTTATTAATTTTATTAATTTCTTTTTTTAAATACATTAATAAATTATAATAATGTAACCTTTTTTTTCTCTTTTTTTTTTTAAGTGTACGAATTTATTAATAATTTCCAATGTAATGTAATTCTAACTTTTTAATTTTTTTCCTCTCAAATTTTATCTTTTCTTGATATTTAAGTTTTTAACATTTGACGAGTTTTACAAAAAGTACTTATATTAGGTAAAATTGAATTCTCAATCTATCTTTAACACATAATTAATTTATGATTAATCATTTATCATTAATTTAATCATATTATTTTTAAAAATTTATTTTTCACCATCGTAAAGAAAATAGTTTTGATATGTCATGACCTAATGAATATCGTTCAATTATTTTTTCCTACTTAATGACCCTCTTTCTCTTCTTTTTTTTTTTCTTTTAAGGATAAATTGCTTAAACTGATATACCGGTTCAATGACAAACCCATCCAATGATTTCATCTTCTTAAATCAACTAAACTCTTAGGCGATCATTGTAGGAATGGTTTAAACCCAACCATTTTCAGTCTGGACCAATTTGTCAATTTACTAAACCGGTTCTCGGTGTGTTTGCACGGATTTGCCTCTCCCTACACCCTTCATTCCGATGAATGTTTGTACTTGCAAGTATAAATTCAGAAAGCAAAGGGCGGTGGCGGTCGATAGGATTTTAATGGTAGTTCCCCTCGGCTCACGATCTCAATATTCAACTTGGCTCTCTCTATCTCTCTCTTCTCCCACTTCAAGGTCACAAGACTACTGGTTAGGCTTGTCTTTTCATCGAGTTCCATCAGGTATTCCTTCGTCTTGTCTTGATTTTATATGGGTTTGTACTTAATTATGGTTAGGGATCTTTGCGGTGATTATGATAATGGGCTTCTTATTTGTATTCCTGATTCAATGGAAATTATGGGTTAGGATTTCTTCTTGGCGAAAAGTGTGAAGATGGTTTTTCCGAGAGTCATTCACAATGCATATCACCTGTTCAATGAAATGCCTCAAAGATATGATAGTAGCTAGAAAATAAGGTCTCAAGGTCGACAAAAGTTCATTGCGAATCCATGGTAGTCATCAAGAATGAATAATAACTTTCACTGGATTGTTTTATCTGTATGTTGTTTTATGTTATGGATTGTTTTTCTTTTTTAATAATTTGAATTTATTTTATTAGTGTTGAAGGTGTTTGCTACTTGGGTTTTTCTTGATACCATGATTCAAGCAAAATTAGTGTCAAGGATGGTTTCTTGTTTTGTTTTCATGGGATGATTAGCTTGATTGGATTCATTTGAGCTTGTTTGGTTAGTTTTTTTTGGATATTTTGGATGCTTCTGGACATGTTTCATAAGGAGGTGAATTGTGTAGATGAGTTTTATGCTTTTTTAAGAGAAAAATGGTTTTGCTCAACTTGGGTAAAGTTGGATTACTGGATTAAGGATATACGTATGATCTGGCCATGAGGGTGCCAATCTCGTGCTCTTCTGTTATTGAATTCTTATGGAGGAAGTTACTCTTAGATGTTTTTAGTCTTGGTAATTTCAAGTTTTGTTTCAGGTATGGGATTTCCTTCAGGGAAACTGAATCCACAATTAGAAGTGAACTTATTCAAAAAGAAAATGACAGGATTATTCTTTATCGTCCTTCATTGTTTCAGTCACTGGGCTATGGTGTGCAATTGTGAACTGTAATCAAAATCCCTTCTTCCAGGTTGGGATCAGAAGACTTGTACTATAAAGGTCATTTAGAGGGAGTAAAAGAGGAATATTATTATTTACATAATGCATATGTGCTATACACATTATTTCTTATTAAGGAAACTGCCATAGGTCCTCGTTTACACACGTAAGACTAGTACAACGAAATGCATGTATTTTGAGTAACAACTAAATCATGTCAAATAATGTGTGCAAGAGTGAAATGCAAGATGTATTGGAATTCAACAATCTTCCATTGATTGTGTATGTAGAAAAGATGTTGCTTTTGGTAGGCCTATGGACACTAGGTCTTTGATTTTGTAATGTATTGGTGTGTGTTTTGGTCTATGACTGCCGCTATTGGGTATCGATAGTGCATCAACTGACACTTTGAGTTAGTGCTCGTTATAGTCTATATTTTTGCTGTACAATGTACTATACTTTTTGTAAATCCGAATTTATCTATGAAATCCTGAACTTATCAAATAACATGTCAAATTTTGTTTCTAGGCGAGGGTTTATTTGAGATAAAGGTAATTGTATACAAAAGTTATATAATCAAGAAAAAGCAATAGATTGTCATGCTTTTTGCTCCAATCATGTTACTATATACAAATGTTTATGGGCACACTTTTGCTTCTTTTTTTTCTCACATGAATACTGCTATATTTGCATTGCACCTATATAGTCTGTAGGTATGCTTTCAAGGTTTTGGAACTCTATTTTTTAAAAACAAACTTCATCACCTTTCCCGCTTCCTCTCTCCTTCTCCCTCTTTTTTGGGGGGGTTTTCAAGTAATTTAGAAATGAGCATTCTTTTGCTTTTACAAAGTGATCTACTTTTGGATAATGCTGCTTGTGGTTTTTCTTCTACAATAATTGCTTTGAATGTAAACATACTACTTTCTGCTTGCTTGTACATTTTGCTGTTTGTATTTCTTGTCAGTTATTGCCTATTTTAGTCCTTTGTGTATATCTTAAGAAATGGGTATATGAATTAGTAATATGAGAAGATGAGTTGAACAACTGGTACAGACGTGCTAATATTATGATTCTAGTGTTGCGTCTTTGTACCTTAAGTGGCCCAATGAGAAATGGATCATTCTTGTGGGAACTAAGAAGAGAATTAAAGATATTGAAGATTGAATATCTAGAAAATTACCTGAGAAGAGGATGCTAAGAGCAAAGATAGTATCCATGGAGAATAAGAGGTCTGAAATTAGTACTCTTAGGAAATAATATCTACACATCAGTTGATGATGTTTTTTCACCCTATAATGGAGTGAAAAAAGTGCATAGGGTGTGCAGATATCATTTTTTGTAGGTATAATTGTGACATATGGATTTTTATTTATGGAAAGAAAATGAGAGCAAGGAAGCCAAAGTGTGACTTAAATTGCTCGGGGGACAGATTGAACTAGATATAACGTTATCGTCTCATTCACAATATTTGCTCTTTTTTTGGGTTTCCTTTAAATAACAATTCACTGCATAAGGTGTTGTTATTACGCATTTAAAAGATGTAAATGCCTTAGAAGTTCTATGCCATATGCACTGAATGCAGTTGCTGGAATATTCATGGCTTAGAAGAGAAACTCTAGTAACATTGTCCTATTTTAGTCATTTGATTCCAGTGGCTAATGATTTTGTACTCTTCAGGATGCAGGGTGAAGATGGAAATTTGGATCTAGCAATGGAGCAACAGATATTACATACCTATAAAAACTTTATGACTGGGTATTTTGAACAACAAATTACGTCAATATATTTTGGATGTTGCCTCTTTTGGAGTTACCTGTGAACTTCTCTATTTTATGGCTTTATTGTTGTTCCTATAGAATAAATATCCTTACATTCTAGAAAGTTTTAGTAGGTAAGCTACATCGAATCATGAACTCAGCTGACTGTAATAGGTGAAGGTCTATATGTTCACAGGACTATGCCAGCAGCAAACTTCTCACTTCATATTTCTAGTCACATGAAAGTTTTCATCTTATTGAGCTAAGTCCTTATTGGTCATTTGTTCTTCAGTAGAAAAGAAATGAAGTGTTATTTACAGTATTTATACTTCTGACAGATTTTATGATGTGCTAGATGCCTTTTTCCCCTCTCTCTTCTGTGTAATTAATATGATTTCTACCTTGGATCTCTTTAGATTGATTGCTAACCATTAAAGTGGGTTTGATGTTTAGATATGAGATGACAAGACAAATGTGCTAAGTGAAATGTGAACTCCTTTTTGCCATGAGGAAAATGTGAAGACTTTCATTTTCTAGTTGATTCTTAACTGAAAAAGGTTCTTGTTTCTTTTGCTGTAGGGTTGCAAAGTTTGATGAATTGGTTTCTGTAGGAAGTAAGCTTTTGAAAAGCTTTCAGGAAGGACTGGGTAGAAATTGTAACATCTCCTTTTTCCTTTTAATGTGCATTAGCTTCATAGTCATAAGCTTACCACATAATTTTTGGATTTCTATTCAGAGTTTATTCGTCGACCTCCATTGGACAGAGTATCTGATCTAGTTCGAAATGTCATCAGTATCAATGAAACAAAGAGGGTCAAAGAGTATTTTGAAGCTGGATGTGCTAACACTTATGACAGCACACAAAATTTGACAAAGTGTATGTTAATTGTCCACCCTTGGAACATTCTTTTAGAGGATTGTTTGCACAGTATACCTGCTTTCCAGTATAACTTTTTTTCATAATTGTTCTGTTTGGTGGGCCTTGTTTCTTGTAGAGCCACATGGTTTTTCACCTTCACATTCTGACCACTTTGTGCACTGAAACATGGACCTATTGGTTTCTTTTAGACGATAGAAGATGCCTGAATAAAACTTAATAGTACCCTTGAAGTAAAATTTAGTGGGTAAATGTTAGTATAAATTCAAGTGGGTGTTTATACATTTAGGATAATGCCTTCTACACATGCACTTTAAAGTTAAAGTGGGTGTCTACACTTTTAGACAGCATCAGCTACAATTGTTTCTCCTTTTATATTAATTCCATTTGCTTCCCTCGAATCTTCAAGCAATTTTCATAATTTTTTTTATTCCCCCACTTTGATCATATGTTATTTGCCTTTTATAAGTTTATGAAATTAGATAATTGTTCTTCTGGTATAATTTGTCCCTGTACTTATATAGGCTACAAAATCATATTTTCTTTGACCACTTAAGTGTTGTATGGTGTACTGTAATACAATATTCCGAATGGATCTACGTTTCATAAGGAGATAGGTCTAGAGTAGCCTAAATAGTATATTTTGTCTATTTTGATTGTCTACTGACCAGATATGTTTCCTTGAAAGAGGATGTTGGTTGAAATATTTGTAAAAATATGCAAGGTCTTTGGTAATTCTCTTTTTAGCTCAAATCTATTTCTTTTCTTCCATACTAAGAGCTCAAAGTAGAAAGCTATCTTTGTGATAGAGATCAACTCCAGTATTTCCTTATTTTGTTGTTTTTCAGTTTTCCATTTTTAAATTTTTTATTCGTGTGATAAAAAGCCCTCTTTTTCAAAATAATGAGCAACCATAATGGCTTTTGGCTGATAGTTAATACCATCTTCTCAAAGTCTGTAAAATCCAAAATTACAAACTAGGTACTATTGGCTTGCACACTAATAATTTGGAGATAGGTTTTTGGCATAATGCGTAGTGGCATCACTTTTGAGGTCTTGCATGATGAAATACTGCCAATGGAAACATGTAAAATTATTTTTGACAATTGTAATTTTCTTATGGACTGTGGTTACAGAAGTGAGTACAAGTCTTCTCGGACTTGAGGACCATTTGAGACTAGGTAAATTTTTTTCCCCAGATATGCCATTTTCCTAGGATTGCATTTATGATGTCATGACATGCATTTATTCAATTAAAATTCTTCCCTTTTTCTAGCTTTGTTGGTTTATGTAATAATCTATCCATCAATTGTATGTGTATTTGTATGATGTGTCAGTCTATTGTCTGTCTTAAGTTATTTTGAAGTTCTACACGATCTAAGGATAATCTAGTGTAAAATAGAGAAAGCCCAAGGGCTTATTTACTGGCAGGGAGTGAGAAAAAAATAAATAAATAAATAAAGGGAAGAGCTTATTTATAATTTAGCAATTTTAGGAACTCCAATATTTAGATAGTAGAGAGGGCTAGCGCTAGCCTATTCTATTCTATTCTTCCCATCAAATACTAGTGAGCTCCATGACTAGAAGCACATAGGACAATCATCTTCATATTGTTATCATCATTAGCCATATTATCTCTAGCAGGTATTCTTTGCTTAGATTTCTAAGGATTTTGGATAAATTTCAAACATTAACAAAAAATTCTATGAGATGTCATTGTTGCAGCGACACTAGCAGATTATTTTGCTCCAGGTTTGCATTTCATTTTTAAACTGCTGTGAAGGGATATTTATTTTCTGGAAAGCATGGTGCATATTTTGAAGATATATGTTGATAAAGTTCTTAATTATGACACTAAACTCCTCTGTGGTAAACATGCTGTGTATAAAGGGTAAAAGTTTATCCAGAAAGGTTTTACATATAAGCAAATGTTGTTTGCACGTGAATATTTAGGTTGTTCCGAAGATTATGGAGCTTGGGCTGTCTGAATGTACACGTCATTGTAGCTAGTTGAATGGTCTGCATATCTCCATCTATGACTCTAGGTTTTGGTTTCATTGCTTGTTTGCTTGCAATTAAATTTTCTTGGATCACCAAAATGCAAAAGTGAATTTTCTTAAAAAATGCAATGGAGAACTCACCTTGAAGCTTCTTTCTGTTTGAAGAGCTTCTAGCTTTCATACCTGATTTGTCTCTGATAAAAAGCATTTTAATTGTGATGTCAACTTCGTTGCTTCATGTTGGAAACGTGATTAGATTTTGACTTTCTTCTTTCATGAGATTCCTTTGTTTCCCCCTGTTGTGTATGCTATGGATCTGTGCCACTGATTGACAGTATCAATAGTCATCTACACCTAGTGAGATAAGAGAAGTTTAGTCATGTAGTGTGTTGTCATTTCCAAGTTAATAGTTTTCCTACGATGCTTTGGAGTTCCCCTATTGAATTGTATTAAACATTGATGCAGCAAGAACATTGTTGGAGGAACTTCAGCATCTTCTAGATGATGCTACTAGGATTGTTCAAGCTGGAAATGATCGTTTATTTCAAAAACATGATGAAGGCATAGTTCAATTAATTGATGAAACAAATGGTCTTAAGAAGGTGAGCTTACTTTGGGGCCATTTGATATGAATTGTTAGTCCTTTTCCCCCTTCTTTTCAACCGTAGGTTTTAATATGAATTTTTTTTAAAAAAAAAAAAATGAATAACAGAAAAGATGATAAAATGGATATCAAAAGGATCTATAGTAGACACTCCAATTGTTGTGGCATGCATAGCATTAATTTTTCAGTTGAGCTTTTGGCATTAGCTATGGCTGGTCAGATTCACAAAATTTGATCATACGATCTTGAGTAATGTTGTGCTGTGAAATTTATTATATGCCATATGTTTAAGTTAGCCCCAGTAAGTTTCACAACCGTGCAATGTGTCCCTTTGTGAATTTAGCTGTTTGATTTTCCCCTTAGAAATCTCAAAATTTTTAAACGTATGTCCATTTTAATGCAATTCTTGAACTTATAAATTTTCTAAACTTGTCACACATTTACATAATTTATCTATTGTCCATTGAGCATTTACATAAACGCAATAATGTATAATAAATGTTATAATGGTTCTTACACAATTTGGCTGTTTTCGATGGATGATCAATGACATGGCAATTTAAATGCACTTGTCATGTCAACAATTAATAACTAGCAATAGATTAAATGTGTAAATTGGCTACTATTCTTATGAATTTGTGAGTTTATGTGAATAAGGGACTATTTTTGTTTCTAAAAAGTTAAACATTAACATGGATGATGCTTATTCTCTTGGAAATATTAGAAACTTAGAAAAAAGTGTAATATTGAACCAGCCAGTTTATAAAAGGGCTACATTGTGCTATTATTAAAGTTCCTATGTGCTTGGAGTATTTTGATTTTTGTTATATTGTTTTCTCAGAGTGCAGATAATTGTATTTTTGCAAAAGGAGTTTGTGAGTTTGACATGAACAACTGTCCTGTGTTCATTATAGTTTTGCGAGATATAGCTCCACAGTTTGACATTCTTGTTATGTTTTATCTCTTGTAATTTTTATTTGATGCTATTAGGAAGGTGCTGCATTCTTTGATATACAGGAGCCCCAAATTACAGATTATGCGATCATGATGGTGGTTATTTATAATATCATTAAGCAAGACCATGTAATGCAGGTATTTATCTGCACAGGTTCTCTATGTGATCACAATCCTTTTCTTTTTCCTGTTGTGTCCATGTCAGATACATGCAACCCATGCTTATTCTTTTCTTTTTCCTTTTGTGTCCATGTCAAATGCATGCAACCAATGCTTCTTTGTCTATTTAGAAAATGGCAGAAGTTCATTGCACTAGTACCGTTAATATGTTGTGATATTTTGCAGGAAAGAATTGTTTCTGCTCTGAATCTAAAGGTATCAGTTGGAGAACTAGAATCCTACTGCTTGATGTGGTCCTTGCGACCTTTCATTGATGAGGAAACAATGCATCAAGCTTGGAAATTTATTACCTAACAGCCGCATAATTTTCAGTTGTACATGTAGTGGAGTATGTATATTGTATCCTATGATTTTTTTCGGTGTGAAAATAAAAGTTTAAGTTGTTGCCCTTTGTAGTCGTGCAAACATTTTCCATTTTTAGATTTTGGTGAGTCACCTCTCCAGTTTTTTGCCCTGAAAATATCTTTAGAATTTATTATTGCTGTAGATGGTATGAAGAACCTTCTAGGAATCAAGGGTTTTGGAAAAGGTTGAGTAGATAATTGGGGAGGGATGGACGTTGTAAGAAATTCATCTAAAACTTGATTAGGGATCGATGGCATTACTATTAATACTAGTATGACAAGAGTAAACAATGAGAAATTAGGTATCAAATTTTTTGGCGAAAACAAAAGGTATTAAATTTAATATTAAAAGTTTAATTGAATGTGATATTTACCAACTATAAACTCTAAATATTAAATTGAAAAATACCAGTAATCTTGTACGTGTAATCCATTGAAATAAATTATTGGGGCTACATAGCCAATAACCTCTGTCTTATCTTTTTCTTTTCAAATTTACTACATCAAACACTCATTGGTGGTTGAGTGTAACCAATGAGAGGTAACGATGTACATTTGATAAGTAAATACGAAATTGAGCTAACTTAAATTTTTAGTGTAAAATTGAAAAAAATACTCAAAATGCAGATAATAATTTTGAAATTATCTTTAACTTATTCAAATAAACTATTAAATTGCCCTGGCCAATCTAATATGAAACTAGCAATAACGATCAGTGAACCGACTCATGGCTGGAAGGATTTATACATAAAGAAAAACAAAATGCAACTATTTTTCATTTGAACCCAACAACATATATGCACTACAACTAATAAGTATACATATGCCATTAAACAAAACACGTAGTCTTATAATTTCGAAATGTTTCATTCTTTTAATTACTAAGTATATAGTTTCACAATTATTGTTTCCATATAATAGGAACATTGTGATAAATTGAGTTTTTGTGTCGCTTTTCTCTCTCCTTTTTTCCTCTTCCCTCTTCCATTTTCTTTGGTAGAGGTGGGCATGCCTCAATTTGATTCAATCTTCCCCTTGAACAAAACTAAATGATAAAATATGGTTTAGTTTTTACCACTTTGAACCAAATCATGCAAATTAATTTAAGGATTTTTTCAAACTAGAAAATTTTGGTTTAATCAATGGATTAAGGAATTTTAAAAGAATCTTGATAATTAATTTTACATATATGGGGGATTGTCTTGAACCGATAGATTCTTGAGCAACTTTGATGAAAACAAAACTGTGTCAATATTGAACAATCTTAATATTGATCCAATCTTTGCAATCTATAAAATCATGAGTAATTCATAAGAATTTGAATCATCTTAAGTCGAGCTTACTTAGATGAATTCTTCTATAACATGTTGTTTGATAATTAATTCAAGCAAGTTTATGGCTTGATATAAAAACTAAATTGTGTCTTGGAGTATGTTTTGTTGCTTTTTGATAGGAGAAGATGTGCTTAGGGGAAGCCATCCATGCTCCATCATGGAAGGCATTTGGATGTTAGTTGATATGAAGCTTTTGAGATGAATTTTCCATATAGGATAGTTCAAATTCTACATTGTATCCAAGCTTGATCTTCTCTTTCCTATCTCTTTTATATCTCCAGTAATTTATTTATTTAAGTTATTGTTTTGTTATTGCATTTGTTAGCTATTTTACATTAAAAGTTGTTAACCTATAAATATTGGCATTTAAACCTAATTCACCCCTGACAAGAATCATATTAGAGGACTACTAACTTGTTCCCTTGCATGAGGATTAGTGGCAATGGTCCACCGAGCTCTTTACTAGCAACGTTCTGTTACGCTCCGAAATGGTAAAGTCGTAACAATTCTATTATGCGAACCATTTTAAGATAAAAATAAACATTATAGTTACTATCTTAGATTTAATTTACATAAAGCATATATGATCAACTTACTTTGAAGTAAATAGTTCATAAATTAAACAAGTTAATTACCTATGAAAATATGAAAAATTACTTACTAAGATTTAAAAAATCCAAGTGATGTTTACAATATTTAGTAGCTTAATTATAATCTACTTAAGTAATATATAAATTGATACTAAAAGTTTTAAAGATAAAATCCAAATTTAAGAGTGTAATTGATTCTTAATTTTATATCCCCACTCCCTAGGATCCAGTGGTTGCTAGTTTCATGGTAGTTATATGACCGCTTTTCAATTATCACTTGTAACAATATTTATAAAGATGTGAGTAACCAATCGTTCAGTAAATTGAGATGGAAACTTAAAACTATATATCAAATATAAACAGGGCTATCAACCAAATTAGTTAAATACAATACATGTACAAACAAATGTCATCGCACAACGTTATCTAGTTCGTCGTAAGATTAAAGAAATTTTACCTACTCTAATTCAGGTTAAGGAGTTTAATATACATTTCAACAGCTCACAACCAAATAGACTTGTGTAATGCAAACACCGCTCTTCCTACGACTATCTTCGAACCATTGATTTCGCCCTTAACGCAACCTTTTTCTCCTGTCACTTAGTTTAACTAAAAATGAAGAAGAGACCCATTATATTATCCAATGTTATCCCTTTAAAAGAAGTCGGTATTTGACTGGAAAACCCTAAACTTTTCCCCTAATAGGTTGTTATATAAGTCCGTTTTAGGCTTCAAAGTTATATATTTAATTAGGTCCAGTTTAAGGTATTCAATCATTTCATACAAATTTCAATACAGAACATTAAATCAAAATCGTACCATCAAACTTAGAAACGTGCACATACAGGCATGCGTATTGTTAATTATTTAACAAACACCACTAAGTATAATCTCAAGCCTTCAAGTATTATAAACAATACTTCGAAATATAATAACGTATTGATCCCAACTTACCTAAATTTCCTGCTTGTTCACTTAAGCTGCTAGTTGTTATGGGCCTTCATTAATGGTCCTTATAATACAAATATTATTTTCGTGTTTGTATAACTATTATTTATATGTAGACTTTATTCTATAACTAAGATTATTATCTTTAATTGAGGGTTTTACTATATTTAATTATTCAGGTTTTTAAATTTCTTACAATTATCCTTGTTTTGAGCTAGGTTTTGACTCAATTCTCGATTCAATTTCTAATTTGGCTTCTAATTCAACTTTTGATTATTGTTTTACACATAAATCCTAGGAACTTCCCTTAATTCATTTTGTAAAGTTCAACTAACTATATTTCAGGTATAGTAAGTCTCTAAATCAATTGCTAATCAACTCCGTAATTTACCCTATACATCTAATTTCTAATTTAATTCCTAAATTTGTTTCTGATCTAAGGGTACTCCATATTTTAATATAACATTCATAAGCTTGGTTCACAATCAAATTCAAAATTTATTATATAGTTTATTTCCACTTTAGTAGCTACCCTTTTGCAACAATGTCAATTATACAAATTTATCCTATATTTTTATATTTGATAAAATATGCATAAACGCTACGAAAATATATAATACTTAGTATCCAAGCTCTATTAAAGCTATGAAAAATATATTATACTCAGTAAATTATGGTTGTTATATTATGATTATGAAAAGTACTAAGATAGTTTAATATATATTATTTTCCAAAAGATTGATTTTAGGTTCGATTTTGATGAAATTAGCTTAAATTAAGTAAATGATGACATAAAATCATAAGATTAAAAATAAATATTTCAAAAATCATAAATAAACTTTTGAAGTTATTACAAATCAGATTCATTAAGGAATTTAAATAAAAACCTACCATTTTTTTCATATGAAAAACAGGACAGATTTAACAAAAATAATTTTAATAAATACTAAATGGATAATTTATCAAAAATTATTTTCATGTAAATTAAATATATTATATGAGGAATATGTACACCAAAAATTAGCTTGAAATAACATAATTTACTATTTTTTAAATTCATACAAAATTCATTGGAATCAAACTTATTTTTAAGAAACCTATATAAATACTTCTAATTTTAAAAATCTAGTTTCATATTCTAATTCTGTATGAAAAAATATCTATGGAAATCAAATTTAATAATTTTTGGATATCATTTGATATTTTTAATAAAAATATCAACTTACAAGTGGAAATTGCGTATTTTCGATTCTTCGGCCACCAGAGCTCCACTAGAGGTAAGGATAGGTCAGCCAAAACCACCACTATGTTAGACATTGGACCCCCAATAACCACCATGTCAGCTCTTCATTTGGTACTTGTTTCCTTATCATATCCTAATTACACTATAATTTATTAATTTTTTGTAAAATTGGTTCCTCTCTTCTTCTCACCTCTCTCTAATTTTTTCAAATCTATCAATTAATCAAAATGAATTATGGAAGAGGGCTTCTAAATTTATAGATAAGTTTAGGGTTTTTCTTTTAATTTCTAATTGTCACATGCTCCTTATCTCTTTCTTTTTTACTTTTTATTTGGCCTATTTTTATTGGTTGTTATTTTTTCTTTAAATCCTAGCATGTCATGCCCATATTCTAAACAATTCTACACTTTTCACAATTTTCTTTAATTTTTATGAATTTTTCTTAATTAATTAATATTATTTTGATATATTTCATATATTTTAAGTAATTTCGCATATTTTTGCCTATACTAAATACATATATGGTATAAGTAAATATTCTTAAATATTATTAATGTTATTATAATGATTTTTAGTATACATATAATTTATCTTTATCGATTCATTAATTATCAAAACTCATGTTATACATTTCCGATAAATAACGAGCAATATACATATAATATAATATTATAATATTTAATTGTTTATTTTTCTAAACTTAAACTTATGGCATCACTTTTACTAATACTCTTAACTTCCTTGTAAAATTCGAACTCAATTGGACAACCTACCCAATCACCCTAAATTTTACGAATCAAATCCTGAATACCTAATTATAAGGCTACACCTACTATGGAAGAAGCCAAGCTCCTCCAAAAGACCGATTTGCTTGGGTACTTGACCTCTTACCTACACTTTACTATCTCTCAAGTAGAAGGGAGCTGTCCATATATTTATCGAGTCAAGATTAGGTTGGCAATTGATGTCCTCAACTCGATTGCAGTGTTTCTAAGCTATTTACTTATGTTGCCAACCAGATTGCCAAGTTGACTTGTAACCTTCCTCCTTCTAGAAACTATTCATCATGCTAAAGTCCACCATTTACAGATATGTGTCCTTTTCTTTTTCTGACATTGTACTACATACTATGCTCATATTCCCATGTTTATTATCATTTTTACCCTTCTACGTACATTGCATACCAATTTTAGCCAAGAATCATTTTGTTAAACGTGCTAAGGCCTAAGTGGGATGTATATATACTTATTTGTAAACTAACTAAAATTAGCTAATGAACTTACTATCTCCTTTACCCTTGTTCTTTTGTAAGGAGCTATTCACACATCATATCGAGTAGCTTTCTTAGGTTCGTATGAGGTGAATGGTACGTAATATCCATTCAATCATGGGTAAGCTAGCTTACGCATCAACTTCCATCTACCTTTCCAACCATCTCAAGGCTCAGACCTACCTGCATGATTGTTGGTAGTGAGGAATGCCATGATGTTGCCCCTTTTATCGAGGATGAGTAATGATAGAGCTTATTTACATTAGTTGTAAGGTGGAGGGAACCTTATGTTTGATGATTATTGATAATGGAAGCTATACCAATATTATGTCTATAACCATGGTTGAAAAGTTTAAGCTGTCAACCACCTCTCACCCAAAGCCTTACAAGTTACACTAGCTTCATGAGAAAGGAACCTTACATGTCACGAAGTAGGTCATAGAACAAGTCTCTATCGACACTTATCAAGAGGAAGCATTATGTGACATGCTACTGATGTGTGCTTCACACATTCTACTAGGTTAGCTATGGATTTTGACTAAAGGGTTATTTATGATGGGTTTAGGAATACTTTTTGGTTTAAGCATGAAGGGAATAAGATGACCTCAAGCCCCCTTAAGCTCCAGCCAAGTTAGAGATATGTAAGTCTAGTTGAGCTAAGCTCAAACGAAGAAGAATCTAATGATAACCTCAGTTGAGTTGTAACAAGAATTGAGATTGGATACCTCAACTCCGAAGATTGTTAGAGATGAGGAACATTAGGAAGAACTTCCTACCAAGGTGCAAAAGATTGTTAATGAATTCATAAATTTGTTTCCTGAAAAGCTACCAAAGTGACTACCTCCCTTTCAAGGTAGTGAACATGCCACTCATTTACAACTAAGGGCCACCCTATTAACAAGCTTGCATAAGGACTAAATCTAAAGTAAGCTAACAAGTTCCAAAGGCAAGGCAATGAGTTGATTAAGAGAGGCTACGTTCGAGAGAGCTTAAGTTTATGCATCATACCGGCCTTATTAGTATCGAAGAAGGATATGCCATGGAGGATGTGTATAGATACCTAAACTATTAACAAGATCACAATCAAGTAAAGATATCAAATCCCAAGGCTCAATGATATGTTGGATGAATCACATAGGGCAAGAGTGTTTTCTGAGATTAATCATAAATCAGGCTACCATCAAACCTAGATGCAACTTAGAGAACTACATTCAAGACAAAACACAGATTGTATGAATGGATGGTGATGCCTTTTGGTCTATTCAATGCCCCAAGCATATTTATGAGATTAATGAATCATATGCCCCATGAGTTGATTGAAAAATTTGAGGTCATCTACTTTAACAACATCATTGTATATGACTCTGACCTAAAGAGCCATTGCAAGCATCTCCAAGCAATTTTTACCATTTGAGCTTAGTACCTTTATGGAAACTTGAAGAAATGTGATTTTTGTCGACTTGGTAACCTTTCTTGGGTTTTTTGTGAGTGAAGGTGGAGTAAGATTTAATGAAGAGAAAGTTCAAGCAATCTTACAATGACCAGTTTCGACTTGTTATGCTAACGTCCATAGTTTTCATGGTCTAACATCATTCTACTGACACTTTATCAAGAATTTCAATGCCATTATGGCTCCTTTAATTGAACTAACCAAAAAGAATTTGTAGTTCACATTGTGAGAGAAAGAGCAAAAGAGTTTTGAAGAGGTAAAAGAGAAGCTAACTTCAACTCCCATCCTTGCTCTCTTAGATTTTGTGAAGGTTTTCAAACTGGAGTATGATGCATAAGGAGTAGCCATAGCTACTATGCTGATGCAAGAAAGACAACTTATTACCTACTTCACCAAGAAGTTGAGAGAAGCTACCTTTAACTACTCTATCTACAATAAGAAGTTTTACTCCTTGATATGAACTCTTATAATTTGGCAACATTATCCATTACCCTAAGAATTAGTCATTTAGACCAACCATGAGTCCTTGAGATACTTAAAGAGTCAACCGAAGTTTTCGAAGAGGTAGGCAAAGTAGGTTAGGATGTGGAAGGGTCTTTGTATGTAGTGAAGTATAAGAGAGGGTCAACTAGTGTGGTTACCAATGCTTTATCTATGAGGCATGCCCTCCTGATTAACCTGTAGATCAAACTTCTCAGATTCTCTATAATAAAGGAACTGCATATCTAAGGCCCGTGCTTTGGTCCAATTGTCACTAGATGTGAAGGACAAACTATTGATGATTATTTCATGAAGGATGGATATCTATTCAAGAGTGGGAAATTATGTATCCCAGCTTGTTCTATAAGAGAATTGTGTGCATAAGACACATGAAAGAGGATTGTCTTGTTACTTTGGTGAGAAGCAGATATACAGACTATTAAAGTCCAAATTCTTTTGGCCAAGGATGATGATAGACATGCATCAAATGATTGAATGATGTGTTGTATGCAAGAGGGCTAAGAGTTAAGCTGAATAAGACTAGTACTTGCCCTTACCTATTTTGACCAAACCATGGTTCGAACTTAGTATGGACTTCGTCCTTCACTTGCTAAGGACATCCCATAGGAAGGATTCCATCTTGGATGTGGTGGATAAGTTCAACAAAATGACATACTTCATCCTATGCCAAAAGACATCTCCTTTATATTACCTCTTTGTTCTTGTAGGAGGTCGTTAAGCTACATAGAGTGCTCCAAACCATAGTTTCCAATCAAGATCTTAAGTTTTTAAGCCACTTCTGAACTAAGATCTTGTTTAGTACTTCATGCCATCCCCATCAAGGTCATCAACTGGACACTTGGTTCATTACTCAGAGTCACAGTGGGAAGGAACTTAGAAAATTAGTACTTATGCTTTCCTATGGTAAAATTTTCTTAAAATAGATCAACACATAGTATGATAGGTAAGTCTCTATTTGAAATAGTGTATGGGTACAATCTTGATCTTCCTCTCAATAACATACCCCTACCAATCATAAAGATTGAGACGTTGTCAACCGATTTAAGACCTTGAAGATCATGCCCCACAAGGTAATTGAGCACCTAACCCAAGCTGCTACCAAGCTCAAGCAAAAAGACAAAGGAAGAAAAGTTAGAGATTTTAAGTTTGGTGACCTTATGTAGTTTCATTTGAGTAAAGATAGATTCCCAAGCTTAAGAAAGAGCTAATTATCAACCAAGGTATATTGGCCGAAAAGATCAATTAAGCACTTATTAGATTGAATTGTTAGAGGGATATGGAGTATCCAATTGCTTTAACGTAGCTGACCTAAGCTCATATATCCGCAAAGATGTCTAAGAAGGAGACCAACTAGATTTGATCCCAAATCTCAAATAGCATAAAGGGAATGAATGGAATCAAATCAGAAGACCATTCACCTATCCCCAAGCTTAAAGATTAATGGCTATAGTCCACCAATCTCTTTACCAATAGCCCTTCGTGAAAGAAGCTGAGCTCCTCTAAAAGACTGACTTGCCTGGGTAATCGAGCCCTTATTTATGCTACATAATCTCTTAGATGGAAAGGAGCTATCCACATATCAACTTGGTTAAGGTTAAGTTAGTAATTGACGCCTTTAGCTCTGTCGCAATATTTCCAAGCTGTCTAACTAGGTTGCTAAGCTAATGGTCAAGCCAACGTGCAACCTTCCTCCTTCCAAAAACTAATTCACCATGCCAAAGTTCACCATCTACAAAATGACACACATCCTTTACTTTTTTTAACATTGTACTATGTATTATGCACATATTCCCATGCTTATTATCATTGTTACCCTTATACACATATTGTTTACTTATTTTAGCGAAGAAACTTTTTGGTAAATGTGCTAAACATAGGAGTTTCCCTTAATGGGATGTATATACATACTCTTTTGTAAACCATTCGAAATCAACTAATGAACATTTTTCACTTAATGTCTCCTTCACCCTTGTTCTTGCATGAGTCTTAGCTACCTAAGTTCGATTCCACTCTTATCTAACCCTTCAACAAAGTTACTGGTGAGTGACCTTAAGGAGTTATTCGTGCATCATATTGATTAGCCTTTTTAGGCTTGTAGGGGGCAAGTGGTGCATAAAATCCATTCACTTGCGTGCAAGCTAGCTTACCTATTGACGTCCATTTACCTTTCCAACCGCCTCGAGGTTCAAACTTACATGTGTGATTATTGGTATCCATATGTCCATCTAAGGATCCACATTAACCCCCCTCTTAAGTTTCTAACGTAGAATTTCAAATTGCTATATTTAACCGGTCATGTATAGTAATTGTGCCAGTTGGCCTTATAGAATCTTGATCTGATATGCTTTAAGGGATGATTTTAGGAGAGGTGTGATGGGAGGGATAGGTAAGCCTGATGTCTCTTAGCAGCATGTGATAATAAATTGAATTACAAGATCTTAAGTATTCTCGAGTTGTTCTTGATTATTTCTAATGTCTGATCTTTTGTGAAGTTATTCCAACAAAGTAAAACTATTCATATGAAGCTTGATGATACTTTGAATATCCCCAGTAAAGATGAGGCTCATATATAGATTTCGACTCCTAATCTTAACCATTATATGAAGTAGAGATGGATGGATTAGACACAGTCGTTGTTAAGAGTTGTTTGATCGAATTTTAGAGATTGATAGTTTAAATTTAATCCTTCAATTTTTATATAATGGATAAGCCTTAGACTTGGGTTTCGACTTAAGCCAAGTTAAGCTTAGTTGGTTATAAGATGATCTTATCTTTAAAACAAGCCAAGGGCTTATAAGCTTTTTCAAAGGCCTATAAGGCTAAACGAGATCTAAATGGACTCATAAAGATCTTTTTTAACTTTACTTTTTATGCGTGAGATAACCAAGTAAGGCTCAAAGTAGAGAAACCGGTTTAACAATCCTTATTTTGAGCCTATCAAGCTAAATCTCCCTTATACATCCCTAACTTGGCCTAGTTTATTAGACCTTATAACCAACTTTAAAACTAACTCATGGCATTAAATTAGGCTAAAAACTCAATTACCGAAACAACCATCTACATTTCATTTTCTAACCAAAAGATCCTTCTATCGAAACCTAGGGGGTTTTAAACACTTCATTGAATCTTTTTTGTTGTTGTAGAGGATATGCAAAATGTCGAGTCATCATTTTCATCATTCGATTTGTTTGCGAAGCTATTGCTTTCCTTTTGTTGATGAGTTGCAAAAAAACTATTTGGCATCTATGTTGTTGGTGTAGTATTTGCCTCTAGATGTGCACTATTTTTTAATCGTATAAGTTGTTCTGTTGCCCTTGATTGAGCACTTGAACATCAAGACTTCAAACTTCTCCTTCAATGAATTTTCAACATACTCCCTAATGAATTTATTAGATGATGGTACTGTTGATTTTCAATTTTCTTCTGCTTGTTGAGTCTACAATAAGTTAGCTCCAATAGCTATATTTGAAGTGATAGTATTAATAAGTCAAAACTTCATAATAATTTCTTAGACTTGCAAAGAGAAGCTATACACACATCCATACCCCATACCCACACCCCCCCTAAC